>JAOTRA010066005.1:0-15026 GCA_026260255.1 Pseudolaguvia tuberculata | reverse complement strand
AAGTCAGCAGGAGTAAGACTGATTACATGTGTGTGAATGAGAGGGAAGGCAATGGAGTGGTGAGGTTGCAGGGAGAAATGGTAATGAAGGTGGAAGAGTTTAAGTACTTGGGGTCAACAGTGCAAAGTAATGGAGAGTGCATTAGAGAAGTGAACGAAGCAACTGCGTGTGATTATCAAACTTGTCTGGTAGAGCATAATGAATGGCTAGAATAACCATACTCACTTGAGGCTTCAATGGTAATTGTGACTGAGGAATGTGTTCCTTATTCATTGCTTGCAAAGTCACCAGTTGAGATTGGAGCCCAGCGTGGCTCGAAATTTCTCTATACTCGCTCAGTCGGCTCAGTATTCTGTGAGGAAAGGGACTGGGTGGAATCCATACTGCAGAGTATAGTTTATTAACTCAAGATAGGAAAATGGCAAAAACTTGATCAGGCAAAAGTCAGTACACAGAAAATCCAATATAGCATTTTCAAAACCGTTGTAAAACAAGCAAGACGCAAAACAAGCAAGAGATCAAAAAACAATATAAATACTCATTAAGCGGGCTAGCCAAACAATACTTCACATTCAGCTGAGGCTGACACTGGAATATACAGGTGATGGTTATATAATTAGAATATCTTAAAGTTGATTTATTTCATTAATACAATCGAAGTAATAAAACTTGTATAATGTATACATTAATTTTACAGAGACATATATTTCAAGTGTTTATTTCTTTTATTTTTAAAGATTATAACTGACAACTAATGAAAACCCTAAATTCAGTATCTCAGAAAAATCTGAAAATTAGAATATTGTGAAAACATTTAGTATTGAAGACACCTGGTGCCACATGCTCATCATGTTAATATACTGTCATGTCATCATGTTTTATTATATCATCAAAATAAAAGGAAACAACACTTGAAATATATCAGTCTGTGTGTATGAATGTATACATTATACAGGTTATAGTATAAGTGGTGAAACTGGGCTAGTGTGTCTGGATTAGAATTCTGGAGAGGGCACTCTCTGGTGTCTGGACCACTGGTGTTCTTACATGCACAACACCGATTCATGTATTGATTCATCTTGAAAAAGACAATTTTGTGCTGTACATCCTTTAGAGACGTACTAAACTAGACGTAACCTATTTTTACTTGCATTCTCCGTTATAAATTAATTCAGAAGTTCTCTTTTCCAAATCAGGTCATTTTGTTGAAGCCTTTTAGTTCACCACATGTTTAAATTCACATTTACCTAATGATGGATCTCTTACATTGTGGCTTCATTAAAAGGCCAAAGAAAAGAAAACTAAATTGTCCATGCAAGAATTTAGATTTTACCTCAGACACAAGAGCAAGCAAGTGTAATTCCCCAATTACCTCTTCTTATATTTTAGTGTATCCCAAAATAGGTGAAATTAAAGTCCAATTCAATTGTTTCAAAAGTTACCTGCATTCCTAAACTTTCCTCTTGGTCTTTAAAACAGCGTAACATGGTGTAGTGATAAAAATATTCCCTAAGAAATAGGACATGATGATTTCTCTGTCACTAAACTTTCTGGATTAACTGGAGGCCAATGTAACATGAATAAAATAGTTGAAATATGATAAGATATAAATGTCATGGAACACAAATACCTTCACCTAATCCTTCCAACAATTTGTCTCGCCTGCTATCCATTGCCCAATCACTCACTGTCCTTTGCTCCCCTCTATAAAAGCACCATTCACATCAAGTCCAATTTTGTTTCTTTATGGCTGTTAATATAATAGACTCTAGTATATTAACAACCATAAAGCAAACAAGATCAGACAAGACTAGTAACTAGACTCGCACTTAATATTGTCCAGGTTCCTTTGACTAGTTTCCAGCATCACCACTTCTCTCCTACCAGTTTCTTTCATTCAGAACTCTGACACTGGCACACTCCATTCCTGGTTCTTCATTTTTGGTCTGGTTTGTCATCTCCTTCATTTTTGCTATATTCCCCCGCCTCCCAGGATAGGCACCAGCAGACCCCCCCGACCCAGAATTAGGGAATAAGTGGGTAAGAAGATGAATGAATGAATGAATGAATGAATGAATGAATGAATGAATGAATGAATGAATGAATATTATACATCTTTGTTATGTTATGTGTTTGACTCGTGGGTAAGACCCTTAACCGTTAATTGATCAAATAAAGACTCACAAAGACTAGTCACTCTCAAGGCTGTTTGCCAAATGCCTTAAATGTAATGTAATGAATCTGAAGGTGTTCGTGTATATTCTACAATTGTGAAGTGTAAGTATGCTCCAGACTATAGCGCTTTTTTAATATTTTCTCTTGGTAAAGATTTATAAGCCAGTTCTTTACTCGGTAGCATCTGGTAGCAGTTTCAGCCTGTTGATACATGAGGTCACTCAGCAGATGCTAGATTGTACTAATCCATTTGGGAGAGCTCCAGATTGTTGACGGTCAGTGGCACTGGATTGCTTCTGTGAATTGTCTGCACATTTAGGCTGATTCTAATAACAGCCTGTGCACCAGATAAAATAATATCTAGTGTTAAATGCAGACCTCTTTAATTGGTTCAGTGAAAAACTTCAATAGCCTGTTAATGTCCTGCATTTTTTGTCAGATATTTCTCTGATGCATCAAGAGTTCCATAAACTGCTATAAAAAGCATCCTTAGGGACAGACACTAATTCATCATTATAGCATATTACAAAAAGATTTTTTTTACTTTACCAAAAATCCTCCTTTTGGCTGTTCCCTTTTAGGGGTTGCCACAGCCTATCATTTGTCTCCAACTAACCCTATTCTCTACATCTGCTTCACTCACAGTCACTAACTTCATGTCCTCATTTACTGCATCCATATATTTCCTTTTTGGCTTGCTTATAGCTTAATTTCTAGCAATATATTCAATATTCCTCCTCTGTAAAGGTCCAAAACAACTTAAGTTTGTTTCAATGACTTTCTTCACAAAACCAACATGAGCCATCCCTTGTGACAAGCTCATTCTTATCTCTGTACAACCTTCACTTACAAAGAAAACCTCAATATCTGCACCTTTCTACTCTGCCAACTGTCTCTTCCTCAATGTCTATAAAACATGCACCACATGCTGGTTTGACCACTGTCTTGGACACTTTCACTTTGTCACGCCCTGCACGGCTACCGCTGTAGTTCCTTCCACCTCCGGACTGGAGTTTAGCCATCGCCCCCGCCTTCGCTCTCCTCACACCTGATCAACATTTCCACTAGGATTCTGGTCCTGTAAATAGCGATGTTATTCTCCAACCCCTTTGCTCAATTTTCGCGCTACTCACCATAGTCTTGCGTTATTCAGTTCCTTGAAATTTTTCTTCTAGACAATTCCTGCATCTTGATATTTTGCCTTTGAAGTTTGTTCCTGATATTTTTGCGTCTTGAAACTTCCTGTCTCCTGATATTTTGCCTTTTGGATTTTTTTTTTATTTTTATTTTTTTGCCTGCTTGCGATTTTTTTGCTACTTGCCATTTTTGCCCTTTTGAATTCTTCCTCTGGAAGCTTTTGCCCCTCGATTTTTTTTTGTGTCCCTTCGCACATCCTTTTCACGTCTGTTTAGATTTTTCCTCAAGTTTTCTCCGTTTCATACCCGTTTTCGACTCCCGCGTTCTATTTTCAGTTTCCACCCATAGTTCGCTCTTTCGCACCCGTTTTCGGGTTAGACAGTAATTCTCCTTTTCTTATTACCTCCACTTTTTCCGTCACTCAGTGTTTGGGTTCTCTGTTCCGGTCTAACCCCTTGACCCCCTGTGACAGAATAATCGAGCCACTATGAACCTAGCAGAGTGGACGGAACTCCGGTCTGCAGTGGGGAACCAGGGTAACATGTTGGGCTCTCATCATCAGGACCTCCAGCAGTTGAACCAGCACTACAAGCTTCTCACTGATATGCTTACTGCTCTGGAGAAGCGTGTCAGCAACCTTTAGACACCCCCCTCCTCTCCTGCTCCTCTCCTACTATGTCCTCTGCAGCACCACCACCCGCACCACGCCTACCCTCACCCCCCACCTACAATGAAGCTCCTGGAACCTGCCGCGCCTTTCTCTCACAATGTTCTCTGGTTATGGAACTTCAGTCATCCGCCTTCCTTGCTAAACGATCCAGGGTGGCGTATGTAATCACCCTACATACAGGGCAGGGCGTGGGAGTGGGCCACGGCTTTGTGGATGTTAACACTACCTGCTGCTCAGATTATGCCTTTTTTACCAGTGAGATGCGGCAGACCTTTGATCATTCCCTTAAGAAGCGACAGGCCGCCCAACAGCAGCTGCAATTACGACAAGGTTCCAGTTGAGCCTATGACTACGCTATTGAGTTCCGCACACTAGCAGCCTCATGTGGGTGAAATGAACATGCCATGATCGACGTCTTCATTTACGGACATTTAATGACGACATCCAAGACCTGCTATGCTCACGAGACCTTCCGGAATGCTTGCAGTATACCATGGACCTAGCCAGCAAGATCGACTATTAAAAGAGTCAGTGAGGACAGGGGCTCAGACTCGTGGAGGGCAGAGTAGACCCACTTGAACCGATGCAAACGGGGCAAACTCAAATCTCTTCAGATGAACGCCTCCATCGCCACAGGGAGGAAGCCTGTTTCTACTGTGGCAAGGCCAGCCACCTGCTTCAAGCTTGTCCAGTAAAAGAGAGGGTCCCCTTGGGGGTGTGGGGGCCCTAGGGGACAATGACAATTAGACCTTATCCTCAACCAGATCTTGCCTAGACGCTTAGGATGTTCATCGTTCTTGCCAAGTTCTGACAAAGGTGCTCATTGGTTCCGACCAGAACCTTATGTGCGCTTCTACTGCAGCTGAACTTCGCATCGCGGTGCACCCTCTACCTCGTCCTCTACCAGTCCAAGCACTAAATAGAAACCGCCTGGTTGCTATCACGCACCAGACTGGCCCAGTCCAGCTTCAGATCATGGGAAACCACACGGAACTGATCACCTTTCTGGTCATGAAAAGCTTTCATGCAGCCATAGTATTGGGGCGTCCCTGGTTAGTCCGTCACAACCCCCGTATCGACTGAACCAGGAACACCATACTCGATTGGGGTCATCCTGCACTTCATCCTGCCTTCAAGCTACCTCCAGCATGGCCGAAACAAGCATGCACAGTGAGGAATTCATAGACCTCTCCAAGGTCCCGCCGGAATACACTGACTTGAGGCTGGTCTTCAGCAAGTCGAGGGCCGTCTTGCTCCCTCCCCACCGTCCCTATGGTTGCTCCATTGACCTTCTCCCAGGCACCTCTCCCCCTCGGCGGAGGTTATACTCACTGTCAGGCCCTGAGACCAAGGCTATGGAGACCTATATTGACGAATCTCTAGCTAGCGGCATAATCTGTCCTTTGTCCTCTTCGGCTGGGGCCAGGTTCTTTTTTGTTAAGAAGGATCAGTCCCTGCGGCCTTGCATCGATTACCGGGCCTCAACGATATCACTGTAAAGAACCGATACACCCTGCCCCTCATGACTTCGCCTTTGAAATTCTCCAGGGGGCTAATATCTTCACCAAACTAGATCTCCGTAATGCATACCACCGTGTACTCCCTCTTGTCACTACGAGTACCTGGTTGTCCCCTTCGGCCTTACCAATGCCCCAGATGTTTTTCAGACGCTTATAAATGATGTCCTGGGGGATTTTCTGAATCGCTTTGTTTTCGTGTACCTGGACGATACCCTAGTCTTCTCTTGATCCCTGGATGAACATGTCAGTCATGTCCATCAGGTTCTACAACGTCTTCTGGAGAACAAATTATACGTAAAGGCGGAGAAGTGTGAGTTCCACCAGATATCAGTCTCTTTCCTAGGGTTCAGGTTTGCCCCCTCGATTTTAGAGAGGGAACCAGCTAAGGTCACTGCCGTCAATGACTGGCCCATCCCTTCATCTAGACAAGCTCTTCAGAGGATCCTGGATTTCGCTAACTTCTATAGGAGGTTCATCAGAAACTTTAGCTCTGTCGATGTTCCCCTGCTGGCCCTGACCTCGACCAAGGAGAGGTTCACCTCAGCCCCTATCCTCATCATCCCAGATCCTACCCGCCAGTGTATTGTGGAGGTTGACGCCTCTAAGACAGGGATAGGAGCCGTTCTGTCCCAAAGAAGTCTCAAGGACAACAAGATCCATCCGTGCTCTTACTACTCCCACCGACTCGCGCCCTCGGAATGCAATTATTTCATTGGGAGCTTCTAGCCATTAAGAAGGCCCTGGAGAAATGGAGACACTTGTTGGGGGGACTGAGCAACCCTTCATAGTCTGGACAGACCATTGTAACCTGGAATATCTTAGAATGGCCAAGAGACTAAATGCCCGTCAAGCCCGTTGGTCATTGTATTTTTCCCGTTTTAACTTCACAATCTTGTTTCGCCCTGGCTCCAAGAACATCAAACCTGATGCCATGTCCCAACAGTTCTCTTCTTCCCTGGAGCGGGAGACTCCAGAAGCCATATTATCTCCTCAGTGCCTGGTGGCGGCTGTTACCATCAAAATAGAAGAGAGGGCCAGGAAAGCTCTGGAACAAGAAACAACGTCCCTCCCAACTGCCTGTTTGTGCCCAGGACAATGTGGCCCCAGGTCCTAGATTGGTCACACAATTCCCGGTTTGCTTGTCAACAAGGGGGCACCCGTACCCTTTTTCTCCTCAAACAGCGATTCTGGTGGGCAGAGATGGAGAAGGACACACTTCAGTATGTGGCTGCCTGGGATGTCTGCGTATGCAATAAGCCCACTAACCTTTCCCCTGCGGGCCTCCTAAGACCTCTCCCAGTACCTCATCGGCCATGGTTTCACATGGCCCTGGACTTTGTTAATGGTATCCAAGTGTCCAATGGCTACAGCTGCATCCTGACTATAGTAGACCGTTTCTCCAAGGCTGCCCACTTTGTCCCCCTTAGTCCGCTGCCCTCCGCCAAACAGATCACCAATTTAGTGATTGAACATGTCGTGCGTTTACACGGTCTCCCTTCTGACATTGTCTACAATAGAGAGCCTCAGTTCTCTTCCCAGTTTTGGAAGTCCTTCTGTAAATTGATCGGTGCCACTTCCAGTCTGTCCTCAGGTACCAAGAAGAAACTGGAGACCACTCTCCGTTGCATGGCGTCCTCAGATCCAGGTTTGTGGAACAGCTTTCTTCCATGGGTCAAGTATGCCCACAACTCTCTGCCCAATGCAGCCACTCGCCTGACCCCATTTGAGTGTTGCCTGGGCTATCAACCCCCTCTGTTTCCATCCCAAGAGGTAGAGGTAAACATGCCTGCCGCTTGGGTCTTCGTCGACCGTTGCAAGACGACCAGGTAGAATGCACGCTTCCAGATCCTCAAGGCATCCCAAGCCTACAAGCACCAGGCAGACAAACATTGCTCGAACAACACCAGGTTCTGAGGGTCAAGCTCGCCACCAGGGATCTGCCCATTAAGTCTACCTCTCGCAAGCTTCTTTCCAGAGTTGTGAGTCCTTTCATGGTTATCAAGGTCATCAACCCTTGCGCGGTCAGGTTTCAGCTTCCGTCGACCATGTACCGTATTACCCTCGTGTTCCATGTCTCTCAGCTCAAATGCCTGGTTCCGTCCCCTTTGTCACCACAGGCCCAGCCTCCTCCTCCCCCTAGGATGATTGAAGGAGGAGAAACCTATACGGTTCGGAGACTCCTCAAGTCCCGATGCCGGTGATGCAGACTCCAATACCTGGTAGACTGGGAAAGCTATTGTCCGGAGGAGAGGAGCTGGATTCCAGTGAAGTTTGGTCTGGATCCTACGCTCATGCCGGATTTTTACAAACGGTACCCGGAGGCTCCTAGGAGAACGCCTGGAGGCGCTCATAAAGGGGGAGGTACTGTCACGCCCTGCACGCTACCGCTGCAATTCCTTTCATCACCAAACCTGAGTTTCGCCCTCGCCCCCGCCTTCGCTTTCCTCACACCTGATTGACATTTCCACTAGGATTCTGGTCCTTTAAATAGCTGTGCTATTCTCCTACCCCTTCGCTCGATTATACTCAACATAGTCTTACATTATTCAGCTCTTTGAAATTTTTCTTCTAGACAATTCCTGTCTTTTTGGCGGAGGGTAGCCGACTAAGGGGGACAAAGTGGGCAGCCTTGGAGAAACGGTCTACTATAGTCAGGATCTTGAAGTTTGTTCCTGATTTTTTGCGTCTTGAAACTTCCTGTCTTGTGATATTTTGCCTTTTGGATCCGTCTCTTTTTTTCTTTTTTTGTCCTGCTCTCCTCATACAAATTCTGCACCACCTTGACGTACCTTTCTGCTGATTATGACTTTCTCATACAATACTCTTTTATTGGTACCCTGTCATATGGTTTCTCCAGGTCAACAAAAACACAATGCAGCTCACTGTGACCATCTCTGTACTTCACATTCTTAGAGCAAAGATTGCATCTGTAGTGCTCTTTCTATGCATAAGCCTTACTGCTGCTCAGAAATATCTGCTACCATCCTGAACATCTCTACCACTCTTTTTAACATATCTACCAGAGTGCAACTCTGCACATCACACTTTTCCTCTACTCCTCAGACATCTTCTCACTCATTTAAAATCCTGTTAAACAATCTGTTAAAGAACTGCATTGCTGCATTTCCTACACATTTGCACACCACCTCATCAGGTATCTAATCAGAACCAACTGCTTGTCTGCCTTTCATCTTTATCAAAGCCAGCTTTTTATAAACTAACTTTACTTATTTTTATCTCTTCTATCATTTTTCCTTTTATTTTCCTCATTCATCAACACTTCAAAATACTTCAACACTTCTATTTTCTCTGTACATTCTCCTCACTTTCTATCTCAATACTTAATTACTCTAACCTGCTGCACATCCAGTGTCTAACCTAGTTTACAACTAGAATATATAAATATCTGCTTTGTCTTAGCTACTTCACTCTCCCCTCTGCAGTGTAAATCCTGGTATTTCTGCCTACTTTCTTACTTTCAAATTGATTCTATGTGGACTTTACATGTTCTCCCCACGTTTTCTCTGGGTACTCTGGTTTTCACCCACATTCTCAGAACATGTACATTAAGTGGATTGGTGATTCTAAGTTGCCCATAGGAATGAGAGTCGGTGGTTGTTCATCTATGTGTGGCCCTGGTGACCCGTCCAGACCTGACCTCGTCCTATGTGTATATGTGAAGAACTGCGAGGAAGCGGATCCATAATGCAGATACAGCTTATTATTAATACGAACAAACACAAAGTGAAAGTAAACACGAGCGGACAAAAACTGAGGGTAACTGCTAACTAATAGGTATGAAGTATTTACATACAGGCGCGTCACCTTATATACTGCGTCATCATCCTGGAACCATTTGGACGACAACGCTACGGGAGGGGGCATGGCCTAGTCTGCTTCCTTACAGTATAAATATGTGTATAATATATATATATATAGAGAGAAAGTTTTTGTAGTAATATACATTTATTGAACCCAGTGATGTAGCAGGGATGTCTTAATATGTTGGAATAAAATATTTGAATCATAGCTGTTAGGGTAGCAAGGATCTACTGGTAGTCCTGTCTAGCTAATATACAATCTGGCAGTTTTGAGAGAAAAAAGCATGTACACATGCAAGTACAAGCATTGTAAAGACAGAACAGAGACAGGACACTTGACATAAAAGAACATAAACTTGAATCTGAAGCATAACTTTACATACCCACTGTGACAAGCGACATAGGACTATGGACTGTGACAAGCATCAAAGCAAGAACAGTGGATGCGGAAGATGTTTTTTTCATCTCGTCTATTGCAGTCAGTGTTTATGGCAAGTTATGTTTCAAGTTCAAAGTTGCAGTTATGTCAAGTCAGGTTCTGTTAGTTATACGTTTGTGTTATTTGTAGTTTTTCAAGAAAACTGCATTTGCATCCAAACTTATTGGACACGGGTGACTAGCAATTCTCTTAGCTGGAACATGCAGCAGAGGGAAAGCCATTAAATCAACCTTGTACTTTAGCTAACTCCCCAGAAGTTAGTGGCCCTTTTCTTTTTTCATTTTCTGTTTTCTTCCAACTTTACTTACTACCTCTTTCTTCTTCTCACTTCCAGGCTGTTAGGTGGTAAGATATATAGCCTCAAACAGCACGCCACCTCTAGTGTAGCTTTAAGACACACTGCCAGTAAAAATAAATAGTTTTGGTCTCCTGTAACACACCACTGGTGCTCTGCATCACAGAGGATCTGTTGTTAGCCAAAAGCAACATTAAGCTTTGTTAAAGCTATTTTATACTTCCTTTAAGAATATGCCTAGTTCAGAAAGAGAACTCATAAGTACCAAGCCAAGTGATGAGGAAAATTCATGTGCAGTAAAAATGTAGAAATGTATATATGTATATATTTGAAATGTGTAAATATATTTGGATTTATATTTATATAGTCAAATTCACTCATATACTCCTTATACATGGATCCCAAATTTGGGGTAACGGGAGTCTGACCTAGCCAATCCCATCGCACATAGGCATACACACACACACTTCTATGATTAATTAAGAACAACTAATCAGCCTTTGTCTGAGTATCCATAGAAAATCCAAGCAAGCGCGAGGAGAACCCAGAATATTCTTGCTGTGAGTTGACCGTACAAAATACTATGCCACTATAGTGCAATGGAAACAAAAAAAACAACCTTTTAAATAGAAATAGGATTTTTTACTTTTCAACATAAAACGTTTTGTCAATTAAATTAAATAAAGTCACTCTGACTACAGCTACACTCCCACCAAATCACTAGTGATTTCCCCTTCCACTAATGAATTAAATGAGTGTAGTACTCTATATTGTATAATCTGCTTGAAGCAGTGTAACTGTTTTGTAAATAGGTCTCTCTAAATAGAGTGGCCTTGTGACTTTCTTTCCTTGATTGTTCAGTGCTGAGTCAATGATCAGCAACTGCAGCTTTCTCACACATCTATCTTTGTCAGAATACACCTTAGTGACCTTGGCCATCTTCCACTTGTTACGTGGTACAGTGTCATCTTGCCCAATAACTGTCATGTGCCATTTCTGTCTGTGCTGTAAGTTTAATAGATACCAAAACTCCTTTGCCAAATGTTGCACTCTACATCATCTGGGTAGAGAGGGAAGGTACAAATCTTCTTTCTCAAACTCTCCAGGTGGAGGCAAGATTAGTGACTACTTCATGGTCAAGATATGATTGGGCTGTGGACCAGCTGGATCATTGAACATGTGTGCAGTTTATGATGGCTATGATTTCATAAAAGTCCTCAAAGATGACCCATCAAGCCTGGCTACAGCCAACGATCCAAATACAATTGGATCGGAGTTCGTTCATTGTCATTCCACGTCCTTGGTGTTGTACCTGTTGATGAAAATAGCTTAGATCAATAGTTTAGATCATCTGGCATCATTGTTGACAATTTTTGACAGACCTTTGAGTCTGTCCAGAAAAAATGCTGGGCACTTTTCTCAGGAATTCATTTGTACGAATAGCAACAACAGCCGCGGACAGCTCAAGTCTCTAACCTTATGTTGGTAACCTTTTGTTGAAGATACCCTGGATTTGCCCATGACTAAGGCACAGTATACCTTTTGAGATGCAATGATTGACCTCAAGTATGTATGTAACCCAGTGAAAATTCTAAGAGTTGTTGAACAGAAGTAATTTTTTTAATAATAATTTATTACATCTGTTATACATAATTGGATAACAGTATGTACAATATTGCAAATAAAAAGAATAGATTCATATTATAATATAATAACAGTTGACATTTTATAGTTATCCAATTAGATCTGGTTTAGAATAATATAAGTCCTGCCCCACCATATTATACCGCTGGAAAACACCATTTTATCCCTGTTATTGTACCTCAGGATGCACAGATGCTAATTGAAGAGCTGACGAAAATTAAACTTTCTGAAGTCCCAATTCTTCTTTAGACAATATTTTAACACTCTAAAACATCAGTGCTTTGGGCAGGTTTATTGGCCGATTTGAAACGTGATTCGATCCCGGATGGCCAGTAATCAGTGAATCCGATCATCCTAGCCTAGGAATTGGGTCGGAGGTTTCTTAATTGTTACCTCGATTAAATCCCTGGTGAATCGATTCTTTTGAATCAACTTCGTGCATTTTATTAAATGGACTGAACTTTGTGAACTTTTGTACAGATTCTTTGAGTTATTTAGTGAATCTAATTTAAACCACAATTGAATCTTTTTTGTTTGTTTGTCTGTTCTTTAGTGATTGTGACAAAATCTTTGAGTTGTTCGAATTGAACTATCTGAATTGTTCTATTAAATTATAATTTAGTAAATCTATTTTGGGTGTGGCTACCTATAACCTACTGTAGGTGTTACATGTACATTCTCCGTAGCCTGTAACACTTGCATCGGAGAAATAATGGAGTTCATATCTTAAGACTTCCTTGAAGTTCTCTGGAAGGTAACATTGCTGCACCTTAACATCAGCTAAATGTTGCCGATCCAAAACCATGATTCCCATCATAGACGGAGTTAGTGGTTTGTCCCATCCTGTCTTGTCTTTCCTGGTTTCTGTGTGTGATACACACTGTGGGGAGGGATGTAACAAGCAGGGCCTTTGTCCAGTTCATTTCCTGGTACTTTCACATCTTTGCGAGCAATAGTTTTGTTCATGAAAGTTACATAATCTTTGATTCATTCTTCAATTATTAACATGAAGCACAAATCCTCTTGCGAGAAGTGAGCTGCCTCTCCAGTTCTTTCATTGAAGTCTGACTCCAGCGCTTTTATTTTTTAATCAGGTGGAGTGATTAGTTCCTTGACTTGTGTTCTGCAAATATATCACACTTTATTCAGGAGAGTGGCAGATGACATAAGCTGAGGTCTCACTGCAATCCTGTGGCTGCCTTCAATTGCATCACCATAGTCAAGACAGGGGTTGACACAGCCGACACTACACCAACCGTGGTAAGTTCTTTGAGCAACTGGCTCATTGTCTTTGCCTGACACAACTTCTCTAGGTAGCAACGCTTGGGAGCAATTCTAGCCCACATGAGCAGGCCCACATCACATTCAATTAAAGCAGGAATCTCTTCAGCAAGGTGCTCTAGGTGTGGCCATGTTCTTGCTGTTTTGGAGTTAGGGATGTGACTTAGATTAGAGGGAATGAAGTCTCTTGACTATGTTCCTGGGAAAATTATTTTTGTTGAGTAGAAACATATGATCTATTCATGAACTTTCAACAGGTATAAAGGCCATGTGTTGACCTCTCACAAAAAAAGCATGCCTTGGCATCTGAGGTTTCTTCAGAGTTGCTTGTTAACACTCTTGCTCCATCACTCCAAGTCTTTGATGTCTTCATCTTTTCTCCATCACCAGACTTCAGAGCATGTAGAGAAGTGACAAGCTATCTTTGCTTCCATTGGGAAAAAGTCGACAAACAGATTGAATGTAGGAAACATCTTTTGTTCTTCTTTAATTTCAATGACCTTTCTGTTCCATCTGGCTGATAGCCAATCAGGAAGTTTAGTTATCATTTTCTGATTTTTACTACGATCATTTATTATTTCAAGGCACTTAACCTGAGACATTGCTGCTTGACAAGCTCATAAGAAATCTTAGCTCTATGCTGTCTTTAGGACCTATTTTTGGCCATGAGTTGAGCTCGTCCCTAAATGCCTTGGCAATTACAAAAGAGCTTCATTTGTACTTAGCAGGAAATAGCTCTCAATGGCTTTCCTTGCCGATCCACCAATATTTTTGCGGAGGTAGTAGACTTTCTCATAAGAGTGCCTGCTAAATGCTGCCATAAACCTAATTTACTGGAATGCTCTTCCTGCCTATCAGTGTTTGAAAAGGACATCATCTAGTCTTAATGGGTCTCCAGTAAAGATGAAAGGCTCTGGTGCTGGGTGACGACTTGAATTGATTGACTCTGCTATTGCTTCAGCCAGTGAGATTGCACTATTAACAGGTTTACTGTAACCTGACCTGTGTCACTAGTGGTGATGCTGCGCATTTCGCTGAAGGTCTCTCTTAATTGGGCACAGGTCTGCTTTGATTAAGCCTTGTGCTATAAAGCAACTGTGATATCTCAACTCCTGTCTGAGTCCTCTTCTTGTTCATAGGCTTGTAGTCTGGCTTTAGCAACGTTCACCAGCTTAACTGTTTCTCTGCGCTTCTCTTCTAGTGTAATCTGTCTTGCAATATTTTCAGCTTCTTGTAGTGCAAGCCTGTTTTCTACCTCTAAACTTTCAAGCCTTTGCTTTTCACACTATTTCTCTTAAAACTTCCAAGGTGGCTTGAAAGGCAGCCAGTTGAGCTGCAGCATCATGTTTCATTGCAGAGCACAAGCTTGAATGTTGTGCTCTTATGTAACGCTTTTCCTAACATTGGTTACTGAAAAGATGGTTTTCTTTACTTAATTACTATTTTTTCTTCCCTAATATTTTCCTACCTACTCATATAAGTTACAATAAAGATAAAATAACTATACTAGTTAAAGACCTAATTCAATATACAATAACTTATTAACAGTATAGTGTATATAGTAAATTATATACAGTATATTGTGAATCAAATATTTTTTTTTAAAAATAACTATTTCACAAAAAGGTATGTTTACAAAATAATCAGATAAACCAAATAGAATTCAGACTTATTTTTAAATCTCTTCACATACACAATTTTTATATTCGTTGCAAGCTTGTATTCGTTGGGGTCCATGTCAGCAGATCCATAATTAAAAAAAAATAACTGAGCAACATAAATACCTCCTATGTGAATTTATCTTTCCCTGTCTCATCTGACAATGAGAACGATGGTGTAAGGACTGTGCCTTTGGAGGACCGCCTGCAGAGGGTGCCCTCGCACGAATTCTAGAGTTCAATCACGATGGCGGCCATTTTGGGCGTGGTCCGCCTATATAAGCAGGTAGCCGTCAAAGGCTCATCGCGAAGTATTGTTGCCCTAGGCCTTGCTAAGCGTTTATGTTCTTGATATTTATGACTTTTGGATATTTGACCCTTTTCTG
>JAOTRA010065997.1:0-29231 GCA_026260255.1 Pseudolaguvia tuberculata | reverse complement strand
GTGAATGGTTGTTTGTCTATGTGTTGCCCTGAGATGGACTGGCGACCCGTCCAGGGTGTACCCCCGCCTCTCGCCATGTGTGTGTTGTGATTGGCGCCAGCAGACCCCGGTGACCACGGATTCGGGAATAAGCGGGTAAGAAGATGAATGAATGAATGAACGAAGTGAGTGTTTTAGTCAGTGTTCTATATTCTCCTTGTATTAACACACTATAAAATTATTTGTTTCTGATTATTTGATAAAGCTGCTTTCATACAAAATCACTATATTGGCAAAAGTTTGTGGTCAACTGATCATCAGATTCACATGTGTTTCCTCTCCAAAAAGGTTCACAGTTGTCTAGAAGGTTTTTTTTAATATACTATTCATTTACTGGAAATAAGAATCTCCGACACTGTTCCTGAGCACAAAGCACCTGATCTCCATTATACCATGATGTGTTATGATTGGATTTTGATCTGAACCCACTGAACACGTTTGGGATGAACTGGAACACCAACTACTCTCCAGACTTACTAACCTGATGGTAGTGTTTAATCTCAGTAATATTATTGTAGCTGAATGAATGCAAATCTCACATTCAAGCTACACATTGCAGTGGAATTTATTTATTTATTTTTTTTATAGAAGTAGACATCAATCTAACAGCAAAAACGGAGAGTATATTTGGAAGAAGGTTTAAAAACACATGAATCTGACTGCCGGATGACCACAAACTTTTGGAAATATAGTGTGTATATAAATAATGATCGTGTAACAGAACGTGAAAGAAGAACAAGGCGTAAACTATCTCGTGTGGTCCAATGTCAAGAATTGTTCTGAGTATCCAGTGTTATCCAGTATCCAGTGCTGTATGTTCATAGCACAAAGCGAACAGAGGAGTAGGAGGGAGACGAGTGTGAGTCAGAGAAGTTGTGTGACTTATTGAAATGGTTCAGTGTTTTACCTTTTGCATTAAAGAGAAAAGTTGTGCACAGGAATGACTAATACAAGGGGTTGCAAAGTCATTAACCCACCTGTACAAGGAGGTAAGAACAGAGAATTTGAGCCAACAGAAAAAGTGTAGTGGATGTTTAACAAAAAAAAAAAAAAAAAAAAAGATCTGGCTGCTAGGAATTACAAAAGCACTTTAGGCCTGGCTTGTCGTTTGGCACTTTACAAGCTTTTTAATATAAGAGCATGCTGAGGTTATACATCACTAAGTCAATGCCACTGTGCAAACCTCGCCCTAATTTAGCATCTAAAATAGTACATGTCTTATTATAGGCTCCACACAGTGTTAGGAGGAAGAAAACCAAGTAGAATAGGAGGATGAACAAGAAGAAGAAGAAGAGATTTCTTAGACAGGAGAAATATCACATTTAGTTCTTTAGTTTCTTTTCCCCACGTTGGCTTTTATAAATATGTTTGAATATTTAACCAATTCAAACTAAAAACCGGGGCGACGCGGTGGCGTAGTGGATAACACAGTCGCCTCCCGGGTCCCGGGTTCGAATCCCGGGCCAGGATCTTTCTGTGCTGAGTTTGCATGTTCTCCCCGCGCTTGCGTGGGTTTCCTCCAAAAACATGCATATTAGGTGGATTGGTGATTGTAAATTGTCCATAGGAGTGAATGTGTGTGTGCCTCTCGCCCGATGCGTGCTGGGATAGGCGCAGCAGACCCTCGCGACCCCGGATTCGGGAATAAGCGGGTAAGAAGATGAATGAATGAATGAAACTAAAAACATTAGCAGACACTCCGAAGCCTGTTTGATATTCCTGATGTTCTTTATTTCTCCCTCAACACATCTCAAACATATTGCTTGCATTAGAAACAAACATGCGCCGTCGCCGCCAGCAGGAAAGATGAACTGCAACAAAGAGCAAATGAAAGAAAACCTGGCACAAGGACGAGTGTAATTAGAAACGCAATGTAAGAAGAAACTGAAGAAGAGTGACGGGCGAAAAGAAAATGAAAAAAAAATAATTAAGGGCAAGAGAAGAGGGTAAAAGTCAGCAAGAAGAGAAAAAGAGGCTGATAATAAGACACACGGTATGACCGAAGCTTTAGCGGCTCCCCTGAGGACCAAACACAATAAAGGAACAATAAATACAGTCTCGTTGAAGGACAAGAAGAGACACACTATTTCAGCAGACTCTTAAAAGGAATCAATGTACTGTATAGAGAGGAGGAAAACAAAGCCAAGTGAGGTATAAAATGGAAGGTGGGTGAGAATATCAGCGTGATGGAAGGGAAGAACAGGAAAAATGTTTATTTGAAGGTGGCATGTGTTAAAGAACATGAGATGCTTTTCTGATTATCCTGGGTTTTAGCGGACACTGTAACATAGAGACACTTTTTACATCCATCTTTTACATTTTACTTGATATGTAAAAGACCAACTGACCCATTGGGGCTTAAGGACCTTGCTCATTGGTCCAACAGTCCGAACTTCCTGATACTGGGAATCAAACCCTGATCTTCTAATTAGTAGTCCAACACATTAACCACTGCGCTAACACTTTTTCCCACTTCCAGATAATAAATAGAACCGCCTTCATACAGGAAAATGCGAAAGCTGAATACGGCACAGTAAGACAGGAGGGTGTTCCGGCAAATTAGAAGGGATGCTGACACGCTAATTGTTGTTTGATGAGTCTTCCAACTTAAAAAACGCTTACCACCATCCACCATGTCAAAGTCTATTACAACACTCTGTTGATTGATCTTCCACCCACACACAAGCACTTGTAATCCTCTTGTACAATCGAAACTTGCTTATTTGCCATCTCTTTTCCTTTCAATGATTGATCAGATGCCCCCTAGTGGACAGTTACAGATTAGCATTAAGCAGACGCTTTTGTCCAGAGAAAACAGTGCTTTAAAAAAAGTTTTAAAAAATCTTTAAAGTCACGTCGTAGAGCATTTCAAAACTCGTACAAATACGATCACAAAGTGTGTGTGTGTGTGTGTGTGTGTAGAAACACATGGACAAATTGGAATCGCTGTATATTGGAACTTGTAGAAGGCTGCGCATGTTGCAGTTGAAAGAAAAAAAAAGTTGCAGACCTTCATCAACTCAAGTTCTTCCTTCACACAGTATATTCAGAATTGGGGGGGGGAGAGAGAGAGAGAGAGAGAGAGAGAGAGAGAGCTTTTTCTACTTTGTATGCCTGTCTCTCTCTTGCATGCATTAACTCACTGTTGCTTCTGTTCAGACCATTACAACATCCCCCTTGTCTCACCTGTTGTATATTTCTCTCTTTTTGTCTCTCTCAGACACTCCCCCCGTCATTCTCTGTCTCTATTTTACTCTCCCATCTGTGTATCCCTTTGTTAGTTGTCTCATTTCTACACTTCCTGTCTCTATCACACAGATTATTGTATTCTCTTTGCTTTTGTTTCATTTTGCCCCCTGTCTTATTCTGTCCTGCGCTGGGTTTCTCTTTCGAAATCTTTAATAGTGTATCTTTGTTTTTATACTAGCTTTGTCTCTTACTTACTCGGTCGGTCCTCAGTCTTTCCTTTTTCTTGAGTGTTTTTGTCTTTAAACACTTGCCCGCTGTCTAATTATAGCTTCTTAACAACGGCCATCTCTTTCTTTCTCACATTTAGTCTACGCCTACGTCCGTCTACGCCTACGTCCGTCTACGCCTACGTCCGTCTACGCCTACGTCCGTCTACGCCTCTGCCTCTCTCTAACGTTTGCTTCTGTCTGCTTCTACCCCGGCCCCTGGTTTGTGTGTGGACATTTACTTAGCTCCCCTTTATTCAGACTTTAAATGTCAAATTCAGCTTGGGACCAGCACCAGTATGCCCCAAACTAAGCAGTATTATAATTTATTTTTATTTGTTTGGCTAATACCTCTGTGTACGGCATAAAAATACCCAAATGCACTGTAGAACGAGACATCCTTGGCATTTCCTTTTTTTAAGCCAGGAGTATTGAAGCATTGTGAGAAAATCATTTGCCAGTGACTCAGTAATTAAAGAGTCAGTTTAATTTTTCACGGCTCACTGACTTCTTAAGACAAACATTTTTTCTCTCTCCCTCTGTAAATTGTTGCCCCAGTGTAAAAGCTGAGCTTTATTCAATCGGCAACCAGTACAATACAAACTGGGCTGGCAGAGAAAAGATATAAATGGCATCCCTTATGAAGGGTGTATATTCAAGAATCGTTTAAAACATGTGTCCATCAAACTTATCCAAGTTGGTGGACACATGGGTGGCTGGAACAGATGATCTGCTTGACATGATTTTTTTCTAGGAAGTGGTAGCACACAGGTATTGAACTACTAATTGGAAGATCAGGATTTGATTCCAAGCACCATTAAATCTGCACTGCTGAGCCTTGAGCAAGGCTCTTAATCCCCAATTGCTCAGTTGTATAGAAGAGATAAATGTAAGCCACTCTGGATAAGAGTATCTGGCAAATACCATTCATTTAAATTAGGAAAACTTCTTTAAAAACAATTCCATCACGTAGGTTTCAGGTACAAAATACCAAGAGTCTAACGTGATTAAGCTCAAACTTAACAGTGATTAAAGGCATATTATTTTTCCAGCCCCCAAATATTTTCCCTTCTCTAATTCATGCGAGAACCAACACAGTAGACACAGTAGAGAACCAACACCAAAGTGTCTGGAGCACAATGGGGCTTAGCTTATAATCCCATTTACACTTTAGTTATATTGGGAAGTGGTAGCCTAGTGGTTAAGCTGATGGACTAATACCAGAAAGACAGGGGGTTTGATTCCCACCTCCATTAAGCAACCACTGTGGACCCGTGAGTAAGTCCCTTAACCCAAAACTGCTCAGTTGGTGGGTTTTTTTTTTGAATAACCAAATTTATTTATTTGGTTAGTCATCCAAATATAATTTCTTGCAATTAATTCTTTGCCTTATGTGACGCTTCTTGACAAAAAGCCAGGTGCCATCAGACTCAATCCTGGAGGACTTTATTACTTTTTTTTTCATAAAAGGTTGGTTTCCCCTATAACAAGCAATCAAAGGATCCCTCAAGAAAAGGGCCACTTACAAAAACAAGTGCAGAACTTATCTTCAGGATGCTTGGTAAGCTGATGTCTTCAGAAGATTGACAAGGGAAGTGGTGGCGCAATTGGTTAGAATGTTGCAATGCCAGTTGGGGGGTCCGCCAGCACCACCAAGGAAATAAAGATGCTTCACTAAGGGTGTCTTTCAAAAGCTATATATTTAAATGAATAATTTGGGACAATAGTGTAATTTGAGTTCTTTTAAGTCATTTTAAGTTAAATGAATGATTTACGACATATTCCAAAATGAAAAAAAAAAAAAAAAACCCCAAAAGATTAGGGGTTGAGTAATGTGCAGGAAAAAAGAAGAATAAAATCCTACAGTCACAAATAAGTTATTTAAAATACAACATAGACGAATGATGTAACATAACCACTTGGTCATGTATCTCCTCAGCTATGCTATATGTTTAATATGAAAAATATTATGCATGCAAGATATCAGAACATGCCGAACCTTAGGCCAACAGTGTGTGATAGTGGAAGAGCACGTTAGACTGTAGTTCTGTCAGCCAGGAACAGGAATGTGAGGCTACAGTGAGCACAAACCTGGAGAGCCAAAGATAAGAACAGCAAGGTCTGATTTTCCTAATGTTCAACTGCCTGTTCCAGCCCACCTGCCTGAAGGTTTGGCATGCTGGGCATCCGGAGGGCTGCTCATTACATCGGTAAAGAGTGGTTATTTCAGTTCCAGTAGCTCTTCTGTCAAGCGTAAACCAGTGTGGCCGGTCATTCTTTTCTGATCCCTTTTATCAGGAAGACATTTTTACCCGACAGGACTGCTAACACTGGATATTTCTGGCCCGCACAGAAATAACCACAGTTCCAAGTAGTTTTTGGTGAGGTTACGACGGCTAATTGATTCTAAGAACCAAGTTACCAGTGCTCAAGGTTCTTAGCCCCCAGTTTCTCAGTTGTATAAAAGTAGTACACGGACATCGTTCTGAATAACATAAAGCAATGTCAATGACACTTACATTTATCTGTCAATTTAACTTCATTTAGGGTAATTTCCTTTTAGGTCCCACCCTCAAAAAAGAATTGTTACCTATTTCCTTTTTTTTTTAACCTCGTATGAATCCCTGATAACCCTAGAAAGCCTAATAAAGTCTAGAGTAGAACAAAAGAACCCGCCAGCAATTAGCATGGAACAATTTAATAAAATCCAAGCAATGGGTTGGGATTTATAAAACCATAATGAGAAATGTGTCTAAACGTTCAGGTAAATTAGCCATTAGATACAGAAGAGGATAAAAATCAGGAAAACAATGCTTTTCTTCTAAATAAAAAGATTTCCAAACTGACACAGTGAAGTAGAACCTTAAAGCTTGAATACTGCTACACAGAAAGCAGCTGAGTGTTCAGTATCACGTTCGGACTGCAATTAATGAGCAAGCAACATTTTTTGACCGGCACAATTACTTGATGTCAAACTAAATTGATTTTCAGCTCAGGATGAACGCCTAAATAATACATTCCGGTCTGAGGATACGTCATCAATTCTGAATAAGAATGCTAATGGGGATCTTTGTCTGATTTTACGCACACAAAAAAAATAAATAAAGAGTAAAAAAAAAATGCGGTCAGATCATTTGCATTATTTGCAGATGGTAGAAAGCCAGCAAAATCTGAATCGATAGCGTATTTTCTAAAGTGGCTCAACAAATGAATGGGCAAGTGTATTCCGGTTCCTATCTAATAAGCCAAATGTGAAGAGACCTTTGGGGCTCGGATCACACACAACTGCAGGGGCATTATACTAATAACTGCTCGGACAGAAATCCATAACTCGTGCCAAGTTAAGATCGGTACTATGATTGTCAACGGTTCAGCATCATAAGAACAGAAGCATGTGCCAGCCATGCATTTACGTTTACTGTATTTGGTAGACGGCCTTGTCTGGAGCGGCTTAGGTTTAATCACTTTTATACAACAGAACAATTTGGGGTTAAGAGCCTTTTCTTAAGCGCTTTCTCGGCCAAACAGGGGTAACTTGTTGCTGTGGGAATTGAAGCCAGATCATTTAATTAGCGGCCCAACACCTTTAACCACTTACTTAATTAAAACTGCTCAAAACCTTATGAACCTTGATCCTGAGAACCAAACACTAAGCTTATACCAAGTCTAAAAGAATGGAAACTGGGGAATGGGGAAGGCGTAGCTTAGTGGTTCAGATAAGCAAGGCCTTTAACCCCCAATTGCACAAATGGATAAGATTCTTTCTGGCTAAGAGCGTCTGCATAATGCTAGAATTATATAAAATAGAAAATGTAATGAAACAGCTGGACAGATTAAAAATACAACATGGAAAAGGGAAAAAATTGAGCAATCAACATAGAAAGTTAGAAGGTTGTGACCAGAGCACAGAGTCAGCTATGATACAGCCCTCTTAGAGATGGAAGGGTAAAGCGTCTTGCTCAACAGACTGACTGGCAGTGATGGGCTTAAACTTCGGTCTTCCAATCAACAACCCGGTGCCTTAAACGTTTTGAACCACCAATGCCAAACTTCAGGGTCACCCAAATGAGATCATCTCAGTATGGTTTTTTCAGTGACCGCAGAGCTTTACACTTCACTAGAGATACATATTAATTGAATCTTAATAAATGTAATACAAGGCAATTGGAATTCAACTTTTGCAGTTTTTACAAATGCATACAATTATTTTATTTTATTCTTTCATCTCACTTATCCTAGTTCTGGTCAATGTTTATGAGTTGGACAGTTGTAAAAAAAAAAAAAAATTTCCCTGCATGCCATACTCTGTAGAAATAAAACAAATAAAAGCTGAAGTAAGACTGTTATAATCCCTAAGAAATAAATGCTGCCCAAATCACACCAAGCAAAGTCTATTAGGAGCTGTATGTCAGCTGTACTATTAGCCACCCTCCATTAACGGAAAAGCCTTGCTGTAACTATAATATATTTATGTCTGAAGACAAAGACTCCATGCCAGGACCTGAGGATTCATGTTGCCAGACATCAGCCATAAAACCTTAATGACTTTTTTAAAATGCGCTTCTACTTGTTTTGTTTTGTTGTTTTTCTGTCCCTCACTGTTAAATAATAAAAGGAAGATCATTTCTGTTTTCTAACCCCAAGCTTGAATTTTATATGTCGATTAATGAAACAGCATGAATAAAGACATTACTTGGCACTGGAACAGAACAGGATAAAATGGGTGGAAAAGCGGATCACATTCTAATTGACACAATATTTAATTGAGTCAGACATCTAATTTGCCCTGGCAGACATAGAAAGCTAATTACACTGATTGAGCTACAAAAGGCTAGGGACAGGTGAGGAAATTAACCAAAGCAGCAAACCAATCACATAATAGCCCCTAAAAAAAGGGACAAAGAGGGCCTAACAAATAATAATAGACATGTTTGCTGCCTCTTAAAAAGGGCTATTCTTCCAATTCTCCCTGGGATAATTTCCTCCTCTTGCCTTAAGCCGAGTGCACACTGTGCGATCCCTTCTGTCAGCCGTAGGATCTCAGCTGTCATAAAGTCAGACACCGATGCACAAAAGAACAATCCTGTCCAGTTTTACGTCAGCAATTCAGGACAACTTCATTAACCTGCGTTCTCTCGTTAATGTGAAGACACATCATACAACCACTCATTTCTCTACTTGCACTAGAACAGTTTAATTATTTTTTATATCTAGCACAGGAAAACATTGTAAGCTCTGCATTAATCAAATCAACACATCTTCTCAAGTCGTTAAAGCTTTGCTTAAGGTGAAGGCACTACTACTAATGGTTCTTCAGACAAGACCATTGCAAATTGCAGACCACCAGGAGACTCAGAGGTCTGCTGTGTGACATGGTCTGGTACTGACTCTGCAGTAATCTGGAGTCTTCCTATACTACCCCTGTAAGGTGGACAGTACTAGCGTGGCTGAACAGGGTAGGAATTAAACGTGACAGTTACAGCAAAACAATCAATATAGGGGGGTAACATAATGTAAAAAGTGCCTAGAGGTTGATCGATTCCTTAGAATAAACAGCAATGTGCTAGTGAATACATTAAATAATTAATTAATTATACATAGTAAATATAAAATACTGTGGGTTTTTTTTTTTTTTTTTTATTACCAAACTTACTTTTGGTCTCTTTTTACAACAGAGCAATTGTGGGTTAAGGGTCTTGTGCTACAGTGGTTGCTTGGTGGAGGTGGGAATCGAACCCGGGTCTTTCGGGTACTAGTCCAACACTTTAACTACTAGGCTACCACTTCCCACTAAAACACACAAAGATCTCCGGCCCAGGAATCGAACCCGGGACCTTCTTGTTGTGAGGCCACCATGCTAACCACTACACCCCCGTGCCGCTCTACAATTGCACAACTTTTACTAATTAGTAGATTTATACCATTAATGAATGTTTGCTGAATGAGAAGGAAATGTTATAATATAAAATATATAATATAGACTTCTCCAGTCCAGTGCCCTGCATGGTATGGACCTTCAATCCTCAACATCTGAGAACTTTAAATGAATGGTCTACCACAGGGTGTGATGTTGCCTTTTCTGATTCTTTAGTTAATACAACACTTTATAATTGTTGGTGCATTTGCTTTATGTGATTCAAAACATTGTACCAACTTGTACTGGCAACTTGTCCAGGATGTACCCCTGCCTCTGGCCCTAAGTGCACTGGAATAGGCTCCAGCAGACCCCTGTGACCCCCCAAAAAAAGGGTTAGAAGACTAATGAATAAAAGAAAAGTAGAAAATCTATTCTTGACATTTGCAAATCAATTCATAATTGTCCAGGTTCTGCATCGCAAATTTGACCTCCCCCCTAATTGCACGTGCGTCGAGAATGCATTTTAAAAAGCGTAATATAAAATAAACGTTTCTAAATGATTACTATTATATCTTTTAGAAGCACCAGAAAAACCTTCAGAAAAGTGATAATTGATATAAGACGACTGTTGATTTATTTCCAATCGTAAGGTTGACATTTTCTTTACTTTGGTCAATTTGGCTAACGAACACTTCTGACAAACCAACAAACAGAAAAATCGATTTTCGAGTTTAGATTCCTATTAAAGCTGATTCACTTGCAGGCTCTGCGTTATCACAACCACACAAGGCCCATTGTCAAAATCAAAAATATGGAACGTTGATAAAGTAGTATTTAATTAACTTTTATAGCCAATGACAATAAAAGGAAACCCCTACCCACCATCTCCGGCTCAATCGTTCATTTACAACAGCTTTATTAGCTCTGGTTGCTGCATGTGCAGAATAAAAATTAGGCACTTAGCGCTCTTTAAGCAAACAGCTTTCTATATTTGTCTCTGTATGTCGCTCTTAAACGCTAATATGATGCTGTACAATCTTGAGCTCATTGAGATCATGCTGTACTCATTAAGAATAATTAGTAAGCTGAAGGACACTAATGACATGGAAATGACCATATCTGCTCTTATGGGTGGCTAGTTATTAAAAATAAATAATAAATACAAAAAGAAACAAAACATGGCAGGTCTGTGAATAATCAGGAATTTCAGTAGTCTGAAAGTATGCAGTAAGGGTACGAGACGAGATACATCAAGAAAAAAAATAGAGCGCACAAGTGTCAATCAAACGTGAATTGGGGATATAAACACCTGACGGGGTAGAACATTCTGGAAGAGCAAATCACACAGCTTTGTAATAACTAATTCATTGCCATTGGTATGTGGATCATGTATATTGTATTTGGACTGAACATGGGTTTGTGTATGAATACTCATAAATATTAAGCTGCTTCTTTTGTCATTAGGTCGGATTGGTGATTCTAAATTGCCCCTCGGAGTGAATGTGTGTGCGAGTGATTGTTTGTCTATATGTGCCCAGTGATGGACTGGCGACCAGTCCCGGGTGTGCCCCTGCCTCTTGCCCTATGTGCACACCGATAGGCACAGAGCAGACCACCGTGACCTTAAATTAGGGAATAAGCGGGTAAGAAGATAAATAAATGAATGAATGAACTTGCTGGTGGTGAATACAGGACCAGATGAACACAGAAATTTTTTTTTATTGACTTACTTTGCACTTTTAATCTAATTTTAAAACTGATAGAGGTGTATTTGTCAATTCATTTGCACAATATTACCTGTTCTCTGGTTCTTAATGTATTCATGCAGTTGTCTAAGGTGACGTTTGTATGGTCTGTTTCCACTCTGTTATTATTCTCATGTTAGTAGCACTGGGTTGCTTTACGCATGTCTTTGTGTTGTTTTGTTGAGTTGTTTCATGTAGCCATGTTGTTCTACGGTTGTGATGACTCTTGGATTATTTGCTCTTGAGGGAACCCCAATAATAATTTATTGGCAGCTGACTAGGGGGGTGCTGATGATATGATCCGTATCGGCAACAACCCATTGTGCATCAATAGTTGTTGTTTTCTTCACTGCGATCCATATAATAAACATTCCAGTTGATAAAAACAATAATAAAATAAATACAGTTCTGTCATTTACCCGCATCGGTCTGGTAACTTAATTACATCAGCTTATTTTTGTGGAAATCTTTTTTTAAATCTGTATTTTATCGTGTGTTCACCTTGTTAAACAATTGATTGGCCACAAATTAAAAATCGGTGGATTCCATTCGTCCAATCATCTATTATAAAACTTTCTTCTCATGCTACTTTCGAGGCAATCTTGGATTTCACTCTCTGACCTGATGAAGAGGAGTAATGAAGGGTGAAAATACCTGAGGCTGGTTTGAGGCTTCTTTCTGCATAAAGTAGTGCTTCTTGAATTCATAGTAAGTGTTGTACTGGTGCCAAGGCTGCAGGAAGTCAAACCTTGAGACAAATACAAGACACACAGTGATTAGTTGTTTTTTTTGTTTGTTTTTTTTTTAAAGTTACACAAACAGCGATGCTGATTAACAACATTGCCTATTACAGTAGTGTGCTTGGCTTATATCAACATTCTCATACGTTAGCATTTTATTGGTAATACTGAGATGTGTTTGGCATAAATATTATAAATGCAATAAACAACTACAATGCGTACAAACAAACTAAACAAACTATGAATAAAACTAACACATTAGCATTAAAGAAAAGCGCTAGAACATTGTATATTACTGAATTGTGTAACTTATATGTATAGATTAATTAAGTGGTCACACACTAACGGGGTAAGATTAAACCATGGTGAGGAAAGTCAGCTTGGGGTTACTCACCGTGGGTCGCTTTTAGCACGCACGCTGCTCTCGAACTTTACACCGTTTCTGGCAACATACTCAGCCAGCTTATCGATGACAGGCTGGATGTCTGGTGGTGGAGGGATGATTGCCGAAGCTGATGATGTCACCTGGCTGACACTGGCCTGTGTGGGCAAAGAGCTGCAAGATAGAGATGGAAAGGAAAGAATAAGGAGGGTTGGATAGTAAAACAAATAATAATACAAGATAAACGTCCCCTTAAAGCATACACAAAAATATTCTTTTAATGCACTCAAGTTTATTGTTCAATCTAGGCTGCTTCATACGTACTGTAGTTGTCCGTCCTACCCGAGGATTGTGGAGGTGGTGCACAGCATAAGTAAATGCTTTAGATTATAGAGTGTACTGACTTGTGGTCAGCTTTGTCGCTGAGGGGGTGGACTGTTATATATACTGTTATATACTGTTAACTAAACTGTCAGAATGTCAAACCTTTTTGTTTGTCAAAGGGTGCTGTGCGATGGTGCCTTAAAAATGATCAGCAAACGCAAAATGTAGTGTGTCTAGGGTGGTAGGATGTCAGATTCTGCTGTCAATCATAACAGCATAACCGCATCAGTCCAAAAACAACCAAAAAAAAAAAAAAAAGACATTTCTCTTGGGGACTTTATGCATTTATTTGGTTGTGGCTGGGTGAAAACTTTGTTTACTGGTGCTGCTGAATGGCAGTAAAAACACAGCATATATTCTAAATCGGCAAAAGTTTGTTGACATCCCAGAAGCCCACATACATAACGATGGGTATTTTTTCAACTCTTAGCCAATAGACGGAATATTTGAAGGTAGAATTACACCAGTGTCAGGAGACACAATATTCTTCATAACCAGATGCTTTTAAAGCAGCTGCAGATGCAAATGTTCATTTCCTAAATCAGATTGGGATGCAGTCTTCGAAATACCCATCAAAGAAATAAACTGTAAAGCAGAAAACCCAAATCAGGATGTGATGTTTTCACACAAATTCTACTGTGCCACTCACACATACCTAGTGCTGTAGAAATTGGAAGGTGTAGCCTGAGACACAGAAGCGGTGGCAGGAGGAAGAACGCCAGCAGCTGTTTGGACTGAAGGGACTGTAACAGCAGCGTCAGGAGGCGGTGTGGTACCTGGTGGTGGAGGAGCTGGGGATGCTGCATGCGCAGGCATCATACCAGCAGGCATCGAGTTGTAATAGGTGCTGGCATCAATGCCAGGTGGTGGCGGTGCCAGGCAGTATGTCCCATCAGGCAGCATGCAATACCCATAATACATTGCAGCCATGTTTGCTGCAAATGAACAGAAACAAGGCAATAATAGTTTCTATGAATGCTACTAAGACTGTGACACCAGAAGAATATAATCTTGCAGATTTGGCAACATGTTGAAAACTAGAATATCCTGCCAGGCCCAGAGTTTCCTAATCAGTACAAACTTTTAATTGGACTGTAATTAAAAGTAGCCTGTTTAAAATTTCAATCCTTTAAAGTGACACACAGCAAACAACATTATTATTTATTTATTATTTTTAGTTCTGGAAAATAACATCCTAAAGGGCCGGATATGACACCATTAACAGATACACGTTTTACTCACAATATTCCTGTATCTAATAATAAAGTTTGGGTTTCAAGCTAAAATTCCCTTAATTATTAGTTTAATCGTTTGAATTGTGTCTTGGCAGTGTGTGTGTGTGTGTGTGTGTGTGTGTGTGTGTGTGTGTGTTAATCATTTCCTCTTTCTCAGATCAAACCTGATCTGTGCACTGACCAAGACCACCCCTATGACTGTTGATTATTTTAATTATGTAGGATTATTTATATATATCATATCTTATGATTCTATAGAGGTTTTTTGCTTCAATGGAAAGAAACTCTTTTGAATACTCAATTACCGGTGTGATCATTAAACAATATAATAATCTAGCATTCATGGAAAAATAAATATTTTTAAAATAATAAGAACTAAACATCCCCATTAATACTGACAGCCTGTATACATTTTTGTCAAAGTCTAACCCGCCCCTATAAAAAAAAAATAAAAAAAAAAAAAAAAAAAACAATTACGTGGCTCGAACAGCAAAAAAGGAAAAACTTTAAGGAGCCCTGGCTTAGTTGGTAAAGGTTAATTAATATTTTATCGTTCTTCTTTTGAAAATAAAAAGAGCAGCTGGTGAGGGAAAAGTCTATTTATCCTTAAACCAAGTCAGATCAATTGCCAAAAGAAACCCAGTCCAAACTATTTTAATGTGTACCGTTATATTGGTAAATCAGATTGTTGTTAGAAACCTCGCAGTTCTCCATTGATGTCCCTCTGGGTTGCACTTCTAACACAAGACTCAATTTATTACCGACATTGTGTGAGGCCAGAATTCTAATATTGCACTTTCAACACAACCCACAAAGAATAAACGCTCCAGAAATGTCCGTCAAACATTCAGTATTAGCACAGAATTTTTTATTTATACGATAAGGGGGAAACGTGAAGTAAAATAATGAATCTGATCTTTAAATGCCATTATAACGAACAAGCAACGTGTTTGCAATCACATGCAAGCAGAGAACAAATCCTAAAGCAGTGCAAGGAATCCCAGCTTAAAGTGAAGATCAAAATGGGGCTGCAGTGAGTGACAGTAAGATTAGTGATCAATTCTGAGCGCTATTCAAAAAAATCAAGCCCCGGAAGTTTCCTTAGTCACTCCTGTCTGATTTCCATCTATCTGATTGCTGCCTTGTAACAAAGGCAGATAAAGTTCAAAAGAAATGATGGGATGGGTCTTGATGTACTACATAATGTTCTGATCAAAGTGTTGGTATCCAGAGTGATCCATCCAATTGGATCTGTGGGTCTGTGAGGACGTGGTTACTGCTGATTCGGGGGGCCATGTTTTCTAGGCCATAGACTTTCTGGCGGTTAATTGAGACACAAAGCATTGACATCACAGCCCTTTTCTTTGTGTCAGTCTCATTATGAGGTCTCGTTTTATTGCTGTCTGGAAACACGTTTGGCGTCAACGATAGATGTGAGTATCAATCAAGCTTCAACTGTTGGGCCCCATGAGCAAGGCTCTTAAATCCCAATAGCTATTATATAAGAGATAAATATTAGTACACTAGAGGACAAGTACTGGGGTGTGATGGTCTGAAACAGAACTGCTGCCTTTCTCAGACTATACGACTTGTCTTCTGTCAAGTCGCGGGAATATCTTGTTGAAAAGAAAGTTCCAGACATACTGTATGTGCATCTATTTTTTTTCAATACTGACTGAAGGATATAGAAAGCATAGTCCCTGCTAGCATGCAAACCTAACAAGCGCAGATACAAAATATAGATTAGTTGGCCCCAAATATTTGTGTAGCTAAATGACATGCTGCACTATCAGAGCTCCACCCGGGTATTTTTCATGAGTTAACAAATCTGATTGAATCTAATGAAGCTGACATAGGAGCGGCACAGTGGAAAAGTGCTTAGTACAGTCACCTAACAGCAAGACTGTCCTGGGTTCGCAAATAGTCTCTGTTTGTATGTTCTTCCCACACTTGTGTGGTTTTTCTCTGGGTACTCCAGTTTACTCCCACAGTCAAAAACATGTACATTAGGTTGACACGGTGGTTGTTCGTCTATGTAAAATGGACAGGTGACTTGTCCAGGGTGTACCCTTGTCTTTTGCCCTATATGCACTGGGATAGGCTCCAGCAGCCTCCGAAATAGGCAATAAGCAGGCTAGAAGATGATCAGCAAATCAGCTTCTTCTTCTGGGGCATGAAAAAGACTTGTGTCCTTTTAGGGATAAAGTACTGCATGAGACGATACAAGTGCTGTCTAATGAGCTGGAGAAAAGTAAATTGGATAAAGTTTGAACATAAATTGTGAAAAAAAAAAGCGCAGAAATTTAAAGCTTTATGAAGTGATTCATGGTGCACACAAGGACAGTTCGCAAAAGCAGCGTCAAACCCCAAGCACTTATCACTGTCGCACTTCGTTAAATTGAGCGCAAAATCTACTCTATTCTCTACAAATGCTGAACTTATCACCACTTGACAGAGCAGAAACTTGACAAACAGGAAGCAAAGACGGCATGTGGTATGTGAACAAATCTGAGAACCTACGCACTTCTGTCTAGCTTTATTAGTTTAATCTATAATTGAGTGCCTGTAAATTTTATCTCATCAACATGGTCTATATTTATCCCAACAGCAGGGGCGCTAATAACACAGGCTGAATTGTATGAGGAACAGGTACCTCAGTGGTAAATACGGTTTTAGACTGCCGATAGGAATCCCGATAGGGTTCAAACCCCATCACCACCAGGATGCCACAACTGAGCCCCTGAGCAAGGCCCTTAACACTTAACTGCTCAGTCAATCTCGACAGACGCCAAAATCATGCACTTCCAAATTAGTAGTGTTTGTGGTAGCTCAGTAGTTAAGGGGTTGGCCTGCTAACCAGCAGCTGCTAACCAGATTGTAGGTTTAATTTCCAGCACCACAAAGTACGGCGCCCCTGAGCCAGGCCCTTAACCCCACATGGTGTAAATTTGAATTAGCTTGTCTGCCACAGAAAGCCGAACTAAAGAAAGAACACCTAATGCTAGCAAATTTAGCATGCATTGCAGAGCGGATGTTTGTTGCTACTGGGTTCAAGTCTCAATTTGTCAAACTGCAATTTATTCATATGTTATTATCTCATGAAGTATCCAGGCAATAATGTTTATCTTATGATGGCTGATACAAAGGCTATCCACAGTCAGTGCTGTTTTTATTTTTATTACTACAAAACCTTGACTTAATTTTCAGTAACCCATCATTTATTTCCTCTAATTGGTTAAAGAAATTAGAAAGTTAGTGAAGAAACTAAATAGGCCAATAGATTACAGTTTCCTACAAAGTCAAAAGAAAAAAAGGGAATAGAATGAAAAGCGGGACACACTAGCCTGGTGAGCAGCTTTATTTACTTTATAGTCGCAAATAAATTGTGATAAAGACGCGATTGTGCTTGAAAGAGTGCAGTTCTGTCGAACCAAAGAGGAAATGCTCTTGGTGACGGAATTTGCACTGGTATAAAGGTGAATCATTGGCGTAGTAGACCATCAGAGCATGCTGGAAATAAAACGCGCATCGCAGGTAGTTAATTAGGGCAAGTCATGAATTAATCAAGCCTTTCAAAGGAAAACAGTATCTGAGGTAGAAAGAAAAGAAAAGAAAACAAAAAACAAAACAAAAAAAACACTGCCATTTTGAAGTATGAAAATAAATGCTTAAAGTTTTGTCCATTTTTAACAGTGCAAAGGAAAAAAGCTGAAAAAAAAAAAACCCAGAGAGCCATGCTGTGTATGGGGTACTGGTCATAAAATATAAAGAGGGAATTTTAGGAAATAGAAAATCTAGCTGCATTGACCTTGAACCTCAGAAAACATAGTGGATCAACAACAGTGGATGACATGGCAACCCAAACCATCACTAACTGTGGGAACTTTACACTGGAACTCAAGCAACTGTTCCTACAGAATCCTCCGGACTTTCTGATTTCCAAAGGAAATGCTAAACTTATTTTCATCAGAGAACATAACTTTGGACCACTCAGCAGCAGTCCAGACCCTGTCTGTTGTTCAAGAGAGGCTTGACATAAGAAATGGGACAGCTGAAACCCATACCTCTGTGCATAGTGGATGTTGAAGCACTGACTCCAGCTGCAGTCCACAGGGTGCGGTTATCCCCATTGCTTGTACACTTTTTTCTACCTTATCTTTTCCTTCTCCTACTCTCTCGATGAATGTGCTTTCTGAACAGCCTGCCTCTTCTCCAGGATTGTGTAGCCTACACAACTAGACCGAAAGACCATTTCAAGGCCTTTGCAGATGTTAATTAGTTGATGAGAGTGTGACACCAGGTGTCTTCAATACTGAACCTTTTCACAATATTCAGATTTTTCTGAGAGACTGAATTTGGGTTTTTCATTAATTGTCAGTTATAATCAAAATTAAAACTTAACAATTAAAACAAATAATTAGTCTGTGTGGAATGAATATACATTATACAAGTTCAATTCAATTTTCATTTATTTCACCATTTCCATTCAAGAAGTGAAAAATTTAATTTTAATCGCACGCACGCACGCACGCACACACAGAGAGAGAGAGAGAGAGTTTTTTTCTAACCCTCACTAATGTGGCTCTATTTTTATTCCTAAGGATGAAACTTTCTAGGAAGCAAGTAGAGAAATTCATGTGCAACATTTTAATTTATTTTTAATTATCTGCTAAATTACAAACCGAGGAGCTTCCACTCAGTCTGGAAATCTCCAAACGGACAGAAATAAGTCATGCTAATGTGATGCAATATGTTTCAATCCCAAAAAAAAAAAAGGATGATGAAACATGTTTTTCTGGGCCTGCTCTGATGCAAGAAATGAGATGTCTTGATGGCCATTTATAAGCAATTTTTTTTAAATACCACTTACATGACTTTTGATAAGTGACTCGTATCTGTAATCTGCATTTACACTATACATGACAAAACAATCCAATATAGTCCTACTGATCAGAAAACAGTGCAATAATCAATGATCACAATGGACCAAGTGAAAAGGTGTTTCATTTTTACCACCATATTTACAGGTCACCAGAACTAGGATCTCTTTAGGAGGAGAGAGAAAAAAGCAGCCTGTCCTTTTAATTTTTTTTTATGTTTACAGAATTTCCTGCAACGTTGAACCAACTAAACAAGATCCTGCTGCAAATTGGAGTTAAACTCTGCAGGCCACCGACTCTCCAGGATGGTGGCTGCCAGGAGAACGGTTCTTGTCTGACTGCAGTGTAAAGTTTGGTGGCGAGGGGTTTATGGTGTGGATTATAGTATGCTTGTTTTTGAGGAGCTGGTCTTTGCCCCTTAGTTCCAATAAAAGAAACTCTGGCTGCTTCAGTATACCAAAACACAAGACCTTTGACAACTTTGTGGGAACTGTACATCCTTTCAGTAATAAATGGGTGTTAACACATATTTGCGATGATCATAATAGCGGACCTTAAGCGCTAACAGTTATTAAAAATCTGCCACCACAGTGAATAGCAAGTAGCACATAATTAGCAACCCAATAATTATACTCATTGTTAAATTCCTTTCACTTATGACTCACATACACATCTTTTGTTGGACTCTTAACTCAAGTACAATACTGTTTTTTTGGTGGTGTAAATGTTTAATAGGGGATGGCATTTAGAAAACTTTGTTCATGTGGAATGCGTAGGACCAAGACATGTTCAACCAATCAATCAATGCTCAGTCTGAACTTAATGACAGGCTTTCCTGAATGCTGTTAACTTATACTATATGGCCCTAAGTATTCACCTGCCTTGACTCGCATATTAACTTAAGTGACATCCATAGGGTTCAATACGATGGTCCACCAACAGCTTCAACTCTTCTGGGAAGGCTGTCTAAAAGGTTTAGGGGTGTGTTTATAGGAAACGTTCACCCAGAAGCGCATTTTTGAGGACATGATGTATGATGAGAAGGCCTGGCTCCCAGTCTCCATCCTAATTTATCCCAAAGGTCTTTTATCAGGTTGAGGTCTGACCAGACTTTGTCATCCATGTCTTTATGGACCATATATTGTGCACTGGTGAACAGTCCTGTTGGAAGAGGAAGGGACCAGCTCCAAATTGTTCCCACAAAGTTGTCAAAGGTCCTGTGTTTTGCTATGCTGAAACAGCCAGAGTTCATTTTACTGGAACAAAGGGGCAAAGATCAGCCCCTCAAAAACAACAGTACCATAATCCCCTCTCCACCAAACTTTACACTTGGCACAATGCAATCAGACAAGAACCGTTCTCCTGGCAACCACCAAACCCAGACTCATCCGTCAGATTGCCAGATGGACCAGCGTGACATCTCCACTACACTAACGTCCAGTGGCGGCTGGCTTTACATCACTGAATCCGAAGCTTTGCATTGCACTTGGATGCGGCTGTGGCTATGGAAACCCATTCCATGAAGCTCTCTGTCCTCTGTGCTTGAGCTGATCTGAAGGGCATATGAAGTTTGGATGTCTGTAGCGATTGACTCTGCAGAAAGCTGGCGACCTCTTCGCACTATGCTTCTCAGCATCCGCTGACCACTTTCCGCCAGTTTAACGTGGGCTACCACTTTGTGGCTGAGTTAGTCGTTTCCAAACACTTCCACATTCTTATAATACAGCTGACAGTTTACTGTGGAATATTTAAGAGCGAGGAGAAAATTTCACGACAGGTGGCATCCTATTACAGTTTCATGCTGGAATTCACAGAGTTCCTGAGAGAGACTGTGTGTCTACATGCTAGCTTGAAACAGAGTGACAATCTGAATTAATCTTTGTATTTCCATGATGGAGTCAAATCGAACAGTCAAAGGATCTGAAACATGATGTCATACTTGCAGTATTTCTATTGTACAGGTAGAAAAAAAAAAAAACAACGTGGTTGGATATTGAAATGTTCTGACTACTGTTACTAACGATGTATTTTAGTAATATTGTCTCTGGTGATGGGGCCATGAGTTCAGGTGGTGTGACTTTGGACAATGAGGGCATATACGTTCAGTGCCATCTGGCTACAGTATGTATTTTGTACTAGATTTACCTTTAACCACTTTAAACTAATGAAATGACAGAAGCAGAACAAAAAGTAACAATGTAGTTACAACTAGATCTAGGTAAAACTAGATGAAGTAACATTTCAGGTATTTGGCAGATGTCCTCATCCAAATTAACATAGCAGTGGCAACTTTACTTCAACAGCTTCACTTAAACGGCTTGACAAAGCAAGATGTTCAGGTCATTCTCAAACATCGCTCTCAATTAGACAATAGCTTCAGAAGTCTCAGCTTCAGACATCCTTGGGATTTGGAGTGTTATCCTAATAGGATGAATTTCACCAGATTTTTGAAAGATGTACATATTTAGTTTTTCTAATAAGATACAGCAAAAGTCTGGAGCAAAAATTTTGAAAATGACGTGTAGTTCTAGGTATAGACTAAACGAATTCATGGTTTGCACGCCGGTCTGTCATTGTACTTTTTCCATGTGAAAAACAATGAATATGATTGATTGCTTCGTACATCAAGCAAAAAAAAAAAAACCTGCTATGCAGTCCAGACCTTCTGCTATCAGTCGGAAAAACTTGTGTGTGAGACAAATGAACAACTCTGGGCTTAGCTGCTCGTATTGTAATAAGAAAGAAAGTTTACCATATAAGAAGCCACTGCAGTAGTGCAGTTATGTCGCAGTAAGTATCTCCTTCTGGCACTGGTTTTTAATAAGATCGTTTCTCAGGAGGTCACAGTTAGCATAGAACCAAACAGTAAATCAAGCAGAACTGCAAAATTCGAGGAAGCTTCCAAGTTCAAAAAAGATTTTCTAGCCATGACACGTGATGTGACATCATTAATAGACCAATCATCAAAAGTAAGCACGTGTGTGTCCTTGCAGTCTTGATTACTCAATGTAATATCTGCAAAAATAAACAACTCTAGTTCACCAACACAAGTGCAACACCAAAATCAAGCATTTATGGCTGCAACAATAACATTAGCATGAGGGTCCCCTAGATGAACACCAGAGACATTTAGAAATTTTAAACCCTGAAAAAAAATTCAAAGCATCCAGACACCTTCATTGTGAAGAGGCGAGAACGATGTGAGGATCCTGAGGGCATTCAGAGATTATCAGCTCCTATAAACTAATTTATAAAAACAGAATCACCGCTACAGAGTCAGCAAAATGAGGATGGTTTCTCATTCTTTCATTGTCACAGTCACTCCAGGCTTTCCTACTAGGGATGTTTTAGATAAAGTTTTGATTTCATCTAACAAGGCATGAAATTTTGTATACATTGTTGTGTAAAACTGCTTGGAGACAATGTCCATCATTAGAAATGAACCTGACTTATTTTATTAAAAAGTGTTTAACTTTTCACCAAGTTTGGCTTTCAAAGGAAAGTATTTTTATTAGTAATTATTATTTGTATAAACATTTTTTTTTATGTATTATTTCAACATTTCATTCAACATAACATTCCATGGTGATGGAGCAAGTACTTCAGCCCCCCAACCAGTGAGACAATTCAAGCAGACGACAAAATTGCCCGAACGGTTGTAAAAGGGGAAAATGGATCATTGTTGTGGACAAGTAGAAAGCTCAAAAGGAAACCCATTCTGCATGTTGATTAAGATTAGTCTATGACGTGTATTTGAGGGCAGAAAAAAAAACTCACGGTCAGTTGTGTACTCTGCGGCTGGCGCCTGTACTGCAAATGCTTCCTCAGGCTTGATGGCTATGCTTCCATTCTTTTCTTGTTGAGCTTTACGAATTAAAGCGGCCAGAGGATGGTCCGGGTCCATGACCTGTAAGGGCTAAAGTACAGAATAAAACTTAAAACTTGGTACGTTGCTTTATTTCATGCAGCAGGTAAGCAGGATGATCTTCCTCTTTGATAATGCATGTCGACTTATTCATGTTAAACACGTAGAATTGTTTTGCTGGGCTGCAGCTGTTGCTGGAGCAGCTGAGAAAGTTTTTATTGTCATATGTGTCTCTATGGCGCGAAATGCCTTTAGAGGCAAAATCACTGACAGCAATTGTTTGGACACCCGACACTACACGGAGAGGCATGGGATTACAGATAAACATTTAAAATGGAGACAGCAATATGGTATGTATACATTACATTATAAGCGTTCATAAAAAACCTTCTGAATTAGTGAGAAATAGCAGCCGTATGTTTGCAGCTAAGGCTTAAAGGATGCTAATTTAGCAGTTACAATAATGCAACCAAAAGGACACCCTCAACCCAAATGCTTGCCATGATTGTCACGGTCAATTTGCACTACTTCCTATCCAGCGTAGTTCCATGTGTCAGATAGCAACATCTTTAAAGCCAGAGACTAAAGAAAACAAATTCCCATCAGTTTTTGGACACGAAAGAAGCCTAGATGAACTGCACTTGATCCTAACTTATTCCTCCCTGTTTCAGGAACCATTCTTGTCTACTCAGTTGCTGGTGGTTTTTTTAAACTAGACTATTTCAACTTACTGCTGGAAGGTCTACCAAAATCTGAGTGAAATGCGTCCTCTGCAGATAATTCAGGATGCATTGAATACACTGACGCTTGTATACAAAGCTAAAAACAGGGAATCTTCTACCTTCCCGAAGCCACTGCTTTTAACATTACACCACATTCCTTTAGATCCACAAGTACCGTATTGGCCAAACCATCCCTTAGGACACAATAGTAAGAATGATCATGTTAATACATTGGCTAGTAAGCACAGTTCAGCCTAGCCATTGGCATCAGTGAAATACAATATCTGCTGGGCTGTAGTAAGTTCTAAGGATGGTTACTCGTGTTGGTTGCAGTTACTCCAGGATTTCAAGACATTTTTTAAATGTTAAAAAGTGCTTCTATGGCAATTTTTTCAAAACTTTTTTTAAATCTAATTTGTGATCAACTTTCCAAAGATTTATTGGCACTTTGATTTGAGAAAAGCTACATCAATTGGCAATATGGTATGATTGCATTTCTAACTATATGGGAGACTTTATCAAGTCATGCGATTACAGAATGCTGAAATGCTAAGAAGCCTCGCTAATGAGACAACGGATCTATTCTGTAGTACCAACTTCCAATGGCACAGATAATTTAACCCACAGATTGGGAAGAATGTTCTCTTTAGAGAGTCTACAGTGTCTGCTGTATAGTTTTGGTTTGTTTTCTCAACCCAATATATACGATCTCAATCCTATTATACCATGATTACAACATTTAGACAATATGGATGGTATAATTTTCAAACATCCAGCTTACAAGCCCATTTATCACCATAGCAATGTAACTAACAAATCTATATTTGGTTATCAGCAGCCTACAGCTTGAATATAAAGCTCAGTTCTCCCGGGAGCTGAAACACAACAGAATGGCATACAGAATAAAACGAGGTCCTCAAGGCCTTTAAACTTCCACAACATAATATTTGACTGAAATTAGCTAAGCCAGAAGGCACTTTAGGATATCTTTTGCTCTAACAGGTGGTGCAACATTCTACAGTGAGTGACAAAGATCATTTTTCTATTATCAGAAATGTAATTTGCCCACAGGGGTTCATCGTGGTTAGCAGGTTTTCCTTGCACCTCTGGGGTTAGGCCTCCCGCCTCCATACATTACGCTTTTATCCACCAGTTCCGAGAAAGAATAGGAGTGCATGTATGTAATTGTTTCCCGAGATGGGCTGGCCCACGGTCCATTATTGCCCATCATTTTATGACACTACATGTATTAAAAATAAAAAAGCAAACAGAAATGACCATTGACTTTACCACTGAAAAATTAACTGTGCCAGTGCTCAGATACTGGCTTGAAACCGACCCCTGCTGGTCACAAGTGGGAACCAGGCCTAATTTGTCATTCTTTAAACACCTTCACGTCTGTGAGAGAACAGCACATTCTGTCATTCAAAAGGATGTCAAAAGGGATTATCAAAAGAATTTGAACAATGAGTTCTGTACTGTAATGTCCTCGACCAGGAAACACGAAACCTCAATGGTGTGATCAAAAATTACTCAATCCAAAAATGTGTTCAATAAGATCAATTATTTGATGCCAGATGTCTTTTCAATTCATTTGATAGCGAGGGGCTGAAATGGGGGATATATTACACTTTAGTACTACAGCTGAGATAAAGGCAGGAACCGAACATGAGTGCATTAGTTCCTTCTTTTAAATTCATTCACACAGCCCATTATTGTAATCTTATATCCAAAAAAGACCACACAAAAAAAAACACAAAAAGATAAAAACTAAAATTTAGCTATTTTAAAATATTTTTTGCTAGGTAGTTGTGGATAAGCAACTTATCTTTTCAGAGTTGAAGATGTTGAGATTTTCATTGGTTGTGACGAGGATGAACAGGATTAGAAATGGGTTTATTAGAGGCACGGCGCATGTAAGATGTTTTGGAGACAAGGTGAGGGAGGATGAGGTTGAGATGGTTTGGACATGTGCAGAGGAGGGACATGCAGTATATTGGTAGGAGAATGTTGAGGATGGAGGTGGCGGGCGGGAGGAAAAGAGGAAGACCAAAGAAGAAGTTTATGGATGTGGTGAGGGAAGATATGCAGGTAGTTGGGGTGAAAGAGGCAGATGTAGATGACAGGGTAGTGTGGAGAAGAGCGAGTGGCTGTGGCGACCCCTAACGGGAACAGCCGAAAGGAGGTGAAGTGGTGGTGGATAAGCAACTGGCATCACCGAACATCTCTGGGTGAGGACAGGGTTATAAAGCGCAGCATATTTGCGACAAATGCTACATACATAGTGTTCTGTGGAGGGAATAAAGCTGTTTGATGGCATGAAGGGATTTGTGTGTGGTAAAGCAAAATTAACTTTTTAGACCATTTTATTCATTTTAGCAGAATATAATTACCGTGGTACTGCTAATAGACATGTCTAATTGCACAAAATTACATTTACAGGATTTGGAGGACGCCCTTATCCAGAGCGACTTTCATTTATCTATTACTGAGAAACAACCTAACACGCACATTGATCACAATCATTAAAAATGATTAATAGATCACAACCACAGACAACTAAATGGTGAAAGAAGCTCTTTGTAGATGCCACAAGGAATACAATAGGACCTGCGTAACTTCATACGACAAATGCTCAAAGTATGCCTTGGCATACTGACTTAATATTTGCAAGTTCTTGTACATACCACATTTTCCTACATGACAATATACAGAACCCCTGGAATACCACAACCTGCTGGTAAGTCAGACTACTGCCAGTGTTATTCACTCTAAAATAATCACATGTAGTGCATAACCCAGCTGGACTCTTACCTTTATGATCTCCTCTAGACGGGAACTCTTCTTAGAAGCAAACAAACTGGGATGAAGGTAGCTACCATCATCGTCGTCGTCGTCGTCGTCATCTTCATTGTCATCTGAATTTTCTGGTTTGGAATCTGCATGTTAGGATACAGTATAAATTCAGCTACTATGTTGTGTTTATTATTAGTTTAGCTTGGTTTTTTCATTGGAACGTGCCTTGAGTCTGGTCCTGCTTGTTTTCAGACGTGACTGTGTATCGCCCCTCCTTCATGGCTCGCAGGATGTGTTTGTAGTAGGGGTTTAAATAATGGTCAAAACGCAGGAAGTCGAACTGCGAGTTTCCGGCTTGCTTGGCCTTCAGCACAATCTCGAACTGGGCCCCTTGCTTGCAAACAAAGTTAGCGGTGCGCTCGATGATGGCGTGTGTCTTAATGGTTGCAGGCTGAAAGACATTACATTACAATACAAACAACGATCAGTATAACCCTAATCAATTCACTTCAATTCCACAACACATGCATCCATTTCAGAGCAAACATTGACTAAAACATGATGTATGGATTTTGATTCAAAATATGGTAATTGCATAGTGCAAAATTCACAAATTGCAGCACCCACCAACAAATTATACAGTTTAACATAAACTAAATCACAAACACTTGTTATCGCTTCTCTGCCTTTTGGCTACGATCAAGTATCTGTAGCCATGGCAGAAAAAAGCGACTTTAAAAGGGGCAGTGGTAGCTCAAACGATTAAGAGTTGATGAACCAGGAAGACCACCCCAGCACTGTTGGGTCCTTGAGCAAGACCCTTAACCCTTCCTACTCCAGGTGTACTGTACAATAGCCGACCCTGCGCTGTGACCCCCAACTTACTAAAGATGGGATATGTGAAGAAAAACATTTCACTGTATGGTGTAATCATGTATGTGATAAAATAAATTGACTTTTCTTCTTTTTATTTCTCTCTCTCTTTTTCTGTCTAAAAATAAAACGGTGCTATTCATCAGCCCAGCGTTAGCTATTAAAAATTATTAATTTAATGCTTTTCAGAAATTCTGGTTCCTGAAAAAGTACCTTCAATTATGAAGAGTAAAAAAGCAATCAATGTTTCCTCACTCCATAAGAGCTTCATAAAAGGTCCAACCTAAAGCCTAGATCAATTGCTGATAATCATCTTAAAATCTGTAGCAATAAAATAATATCTCATTCTAATTAGCATGAGCAGGTTCCTTCTTGCAAAGAATACAGTTCTTTGTGGTGCTTCTTGTGAAGAGGCTATGGAAATATTACAGAAAATAAAAATAAAGAGGGTGAAGAGAGAAGAGATGATTAATAATTTAGCAGAGCTGCTCAACAGACTGTGAATGTTTGGTAGTAGCATAGACGTCTCAACTCATTAAGGTTGCATTAGGAGAGTGCTTGAGAGAAATGCTCCGGCCAAGATGTTCGCAAAGACCCTGATTATTTTTTTTGGACAGAATCAATGACTGAGAATGTGAGATTGAGTAACGTGAACACTCGTGCTTAAAGTCCTAATGGGCCCAAAAAGCTATACTTCAAAGGAAATGTCTTCACCTATGACTGACTTATGTGCCGAGATGTTCCTCATGCATTCACCCAAATCATAACCGCTTATAACCTAATTCAGTCACATGGTCACATGGGTCTATCCAAGTGCACATAGGGCAAGGGGCAGGGATACACCCTGGACAAGTTACCAGTCCATCACAGGGTACACATAGACGAACAACCATTCACACACACACATTCACTCCTATGGACAAGTTAGAATCACCAATCAACTTAATGTACATATGGACTGTGGGGGGAAAAAACCAGAGTACACAAAGGAAATCTACGCAAGTGCGGGTTGAACATGCAAACTCCGCACAGAAAGATCCCTGACCCGGGAATCGAACTCGGGACCTTCTTGTTGTGAGGCAACTGTGCTATCCACTACGCCACCCATGTACCTCATCGCAAGTGAATTTAAACAAACTTGTGTGCAAAGTATAAGACACTTTCGGAAAATCCTTTGTAAAAACATGCGTCCAAGTCATTTGCACAGACTGCAGAGGAACTGGAGTTCTGTTATTTTTATGCCGCTCCCTAGACAACAACACTATCCAATCCTAGCGGTAGGAGTTAATGTATATCAATAAGGGGTAGTTTGGGCTTTATGTAGTGCGAATAGTGCTGTTGAATAAGGATTCTATGCGTCTCAAAGTAACCTTTATAATCTTTCTGTCTGGAAGCTGTTGGATTCTGGGTAAAAGCTGGTTAGTGTGTATAAACTTAATTGCAAATCCAAAACATTTTCCAAGTCGTGATAAACTATTCCATTAAAACAAGCAAGTTTTTGTTCTGAACTGTTAGAGATGAATGCAGATCTCATACACAGATAATTATCCTCCGAGATAATCTGTTGCTTTCAAAGGAGCCTGCTAAAGTAAAAGCAACCTGTCCACTGCAAACAATCCTTCTTCATGGAGTTTTGTTCTACTGTATTTATGCCATACCATAAAAAAAGGCTGATCTCCAAGAGTTTTACAGAGAAAATGGCAGTCATTTATTTTTACATTCTTGTATTTCCTATCGCGCCCATTTTAATGATGAATATATGGATTGAAAAAAAAAAGACTGGTGACTGTAATGATTTTGGAACTTTGCTAATAAACGTACATTTTCAGACTATAGGAAAGCTTATACATTTTAATTGGATGTGATATCAGTAGTACAGCTTCATTTGGGTTTGTAATAGCCCGAGTTTTTCTTTCTTTTTGTTTCGATTCACCAGATGGACATTCATTGGAGCGCAAAAGTTCATGTCCAGGGTATAATCCCCGCCTCTCGCCCTTTGTGTGCTGAGATAGGCGCAGCAGACCCCCATGACCCCGGATTCAGGAATAAGCGGGTAAGAAGATGAATGAATGAATGAATTGAATGTTTTTCTGGCAAGCCTTAAAACACTGAAACATCTTATTTATGCAACAAAACTTCTCCTTTCGGCTGCTCCCGTTAGGGGGCGCCACTGCGGATCATTCTTCTCCACACTACCCTGTTCGCTACATCTGCCTCTTTCACCCCAACTACCTGCATATCTTCCCTCACCACATCCA
>JAOTRA010065962.1:0-15034 GCA_026260255.1 Pseudolaguvia tuberculata | reverse complement strand
GTGTGTCTGTCTGTGTGTCTGTCTGTGTGTCTGTCTGTGTGTCTGTCTGTGTGTCTGTCTGTGTGTCTGTCTGTGTGGCTGTCTGTGTGGCTGTCTGTGTGTCTCTCTGTGTGTCTCTCTGTGTGTCTCTCTGTGTGTCTCTCTGTGTGTCTCTCTGTGTGTGTCTCTGTGTGTGTGCTTTCCTGGTTAGTGGACCATGATTACCCTTCCTGCTCTCTCTGTACAGATGAAAGAGCTGTGATTCACTCTTGTGCTTTTCTTCATTTTGTATTGCACATGTTCTGGCTGCACGTGACTAACGTGATGTGGATTAGGCTCGATCAGGTGTGGCTCAAAGCCTAGAGCAAGCAGGAAGAAAGATTTATGATTCAACCGTGTATTGGCAGGAAATTATTGTACAGGAAATGGGGGGGGGGGGTGTCTTACACTTAAAATTCCCTTAGAAGTTATGCTGATGCATTATAACGGTGTAGTGGAAAAGATTTATTTTACAAACTTTAAAATGACAGTGTGGAAAGACTTTCTAGTCCAGGGGGGGATAAATTATGAAATTTGAGTAATGATTAATTGGTGGCGTAGCGGTTAGCACGGTCACCTCACAACAGAAAGGTCCTGGGTTTGATTCCTGGGTCGAGTGTCTTTTTGTACAGAGTTTGGACGCTTCCTATAGGAGTGAGTATGTGTGATTGTCTATGTGTGGCCCTGCGATGGACTGGCAACCTGTCCAGGGTGTACCCCTGCCTCTCGCCCTATGAGACCCCTATGACTTCGAATTAGGGAATAAGCGGGTAAGAAGATGAATAATTGAATAATAGTTATTTCATTCATTCATTCATCCAACCCGCTTATTCATTAATTTGGGGACACGGGGGTCTGCTAGTGCCTATCCCAGCTCACATAGGGCGAGAGGCAGGGGTACACCCTGGACAGGTTGCCAGTCCATCTCAGGGCAACACATAGACAAACATCCATTCACACACACATTCACTCCTATAGACAATTTAGAACCATTAATCCACCTAATCTGTTTTTGGACTGTGGGAGGAAACCAGAGTACCTGAAGGAAACAACAAAACATTTTTTTCATGGTAATAGTTTATCACTCTTTTTTTTTTTTTCTCTCACTATTTTTTAAACTAAGTAATGCAATAACATTATTACCTGTAACCTGACACCATGTGTTCCTTTTTAACCCTTTCTCTTCACTTTTTTTTTTGTCTGATGTCAGTCAATCCATTTTATTTTCTGCAGGGACATCCAGCACTCTGTGATTTTCTTTGCTTCACTCCAATCACCCTGTGTTTCCCCTCTCTTACCCTGTGTTTCCCCTCTCTTACCCTGTGTTTCCCCTCTCTCACCCTCTGTTTCCCCCCTCTCACCCTCTGTTTCCCCCCTCTCACCCTCTGTTTCCCCTCTCTCACCCTCTGTTTCCCCTCTTTTCTTCCAGTTGGAAGAGAACAGCAGGTAGAAGAGTAAACCTTTTCTGAAATTCTTCATTCTAGCAGAACTTCCAATTGCTGTTTAGGTGTCCGTAAAGCTGTTTTTTTTTCTGGTTGTGATTTTATTAGAAAACCATGAAAGGATTTCCTAAATGTGCCCAAAATGTGCTTCAACAATCAGTACAAGCAGAATGGTGGCCTGGGACTGTGTTCCTTTCATGCTTTTATGGAGTTGGTCTAACAACACTTCTGGAATGTTGACTGGAATGCAGCTGGACATCATTTCACCATTTCTGTAGTCATTAAGGACATCAGCGCATTCCTGCAGAGCTGCACGTCGCAGTCACTCACTTGGAGATTGTATTATTGCACCGTGTTGTGATATGATTAAATACGATGGTAGTGTTTTATGGTAGTCAAATTTCCATTGGTTTTCCAACATTATCCTAGGAAACGTCAATAGGTGGTCCCAGTCAGGGGTAGCTGCTAACCACTCCCCTTACCTTACTTTCAAAAGTCCGTGTGTGCGTGTGTGCTGTACACATGGGTCTACATGACCGGGCATGGATGCATGTACTCCAGACATACAACAGGCACCAATAACTTTTCTCTTCTTTTCTTTTCTCTTCTTTTCTCTTTTCTCTTCTTTTCTCTTTCTCTTTCATCTTCTTGTCTCTTTCTCTTCTCTCCTCTCCTCTCCTCTCTTTTCTTTCTCTCTCTCTCAGCGTTGCCATTATTCTCATAAACAAACCTGTGTTTTCTTTAAAGGATTTAGTATGTAGACATGGATAAAATAGGCAACAGGAATAATGGTTCGTATGAAGGGATTGAAAAGTGGAGAGAAAACTGTAATTATGTGTCTTAGACTCACGGCTTTAGTTTGACAGAAAGGATGAATTGGAGACATCGTAAGCATCAATTTGTCTGCAGTTGAAAAAAAAGTTCTCTAATAATTTCCTGACAGCTACCTTTCTATTCAGTTGGAAGCAATTAGTAGTATTTAATCCGGATGTTGTAGCCTGTAAAGCTTTTGCAATGCAGTGTCAGGAACACAACTAATGAAAGTTAATGTCCAATTTACCAAAAATAGCTGCAAACGCCCATGCAAAGCCATTCCCTAATGTCTGTAATGACAGGACAGAGCGATTGTTTCACATTGTGTGCGATGTTGTGGTGAATTTTCACTCAGAATTTCATCACAACAAAACTAAGAATATAGCAACATGCATTAAAGCAACATGCATTAAAGCAACATGCATTAAAGCAACATGCATTAAAGCAACAAGCATTAAAGCAACATGCATTAAAGCTTTGTGCTCATCAAGCAATTCATTCATTTTTCTAACCTGCTTATTCCCTAACGCGGGTTCCTATCCCAGTTCACATACGCTGCGTATCCCAGCTCACATACGCTGCGTATCCCAGCTCACATACGCTGCGTATCCCAGCTCACATACGCTGCGTATCCCAGCTCACATCGGGGAAAAGACAGGGGTACACCCTGGACAGGTCACCAGTCCATCACTGGGCCACAAATAGATGAACAACCAGAACTCACTTCTATGGACAATTTGTAATCACCAGTCAACCTAATGTACATATTTGTGTACGATGAGTGGAAACCAGAGTACCCAGAGGAAACCAATGCAAATGCAGCGAGAACATGCAAACTCTGCACAGAAAGATTGCTCGCTCAGGAATTGAACCTGGGATCTTTTAGCTAAAGTATAAGGCGACCTTGATAACCACTATTTGCGCCGCACCCAGAGAAATTGTTCCTACGCCAAATTTCTTTAACTAAAGTTGAGACTAGTGACGGTCAGTTCAGCAGCAAACAACCACCAGCTTGGTTGGTGTACCTTGTTCAATTGCTCCATCATCTGTGTGGTGGTTATACTAGTTGGTGCATATGGAATTGCATTGTTTACTCATTGCTTAGATGAGTATGGGGTTTTCTCTTGAATCTGGATTTACTGCAGGTTTCTTCATCTAAAGCAGTTTTTTTTTCTTGCCACAGTAACCACCAGCTCACTAGGCACAAACTTGCCCTCATAAACTTAACCTTAAAATTGATATTCATTCATCTTCTTTCCCGCTTATTCCCTAAATCAGGGTTACGGGGGTCTGCTGCGCCTATCCCAGCACACATAGGGCGAGAGGCAACACATCCATCTCAGGGCAACACATAGACAAACCTCCATCCACACACACATTCACTCCTATGGACAATTTCCAATCACCAATCCACCTAATCTGCAAGTTTTTGAACTGTGGGAGGAAACCGGAGTACCCGGAGGAAACCCACGCAAACGTGGGGAGAACATGCAAACAAAGATCTCCGGCCCGGGAATCGAACCAGGGACCTTCTTGTTGTGAGTTGACCGTGCTATCAACTAACGCCACCGCGCCGACAATAGATTTTAATTCCGAATGCTGTCCAAAGGCTTTACCTTGCTTGCCTTATTTATTTCCAATCAGTGGTGGCCATTTAGCAAGCAAACAGATTAGCCTTTGCTGGTAGCTAATCTGTTATATAACTTTGTTGGATAATCCATACTGCAAACTGTATCCTCGTTGAGAAGAATGTTCACTTAATGATGTTTAATCAAAGATATCCAATTATATAGCAAAAGTTTTGGGACAACTTGAGTGTGTCTTTCTGAATGTTTTGCTAAGTTGAAAGCACAGAGCTGTCTAGAAATGCTACACTATTGCACTATTTGATCACCGGAAACTAAAGGGCTTGAACTCAGTCCTTTACCCAGACAGACATGATGTATTATGGTTGGACCACCAGCTGCACCCCTGACCTTCTCACTTGACATCTCAGTAATACTATTGTGGCTGAATTTGTTAATCCCTGAAGCCACAAGTCATTTCCCCAAGTCAAGTGTGGAGAATCAGATGTTTAACAAACAGATGTGACGGCCATTGTGTCTGCTTTTTGTCTATATATTTTAAGAAAATTCTTGATTAGGGATAAATGACGCTTTAAGAAAATAAAAAAATTTAAGCTTAGCTAGGAGAATTGTATTGTTGGAGCTGATTAGGCTTGGAGTTGAAAAGGGTTTGGTATGTGCTGAGCGCAGTCTGTCCTGTAGATGGCGACAGCAGCCATGTGTGAGCTTTGTGTATCTCACTGAATCCAAAAGAAACGTCGGTGGTAAAAGTCCGACTTCTTAAGGTGCGTGCGTGCGTGCGTGCGTGTGTGTGTGCTCAGCTGCGTTCATGGTTTCCTGTCTCTGGGGAGCATGTCCGAGTTTAAGACCGATCTGTGTAAGTCTCTACTGACAATGGTGCTTTGTGGGAATGCCATTTTGCCATTAGGGTTACAGTGTGTTATGGGTTTCAGATCCTTTCCAGTCTCACCCCGCTATTTGTCCGTCTCTCACATTCCATCTCTGTCTCTTAAATAAATAAAAGCAAAAAAGAAATTATGGATTTAATATTAACCCTCATTATAAACCATAATTCATTTGTTCTGTTGCTCGTCCTTTCCTTACATCCTTTCATCCCTTAGAGCAGTGCGTGTATGTACGTGTGCGTGTGCGTGTGCGTGTGCGTGTGTGTGTGTGTGTGTGTGAGAGAGAGAGAGAGGAAACTGGGAACTCAGTGCATCTTTGTTAGACTTCAATTCATACAACAAGGAAGCAGCCGCTTCCGTCCTAATGGAGGAAAAGCCCATCAACATCTCTTTCTGCCCCATGAGACCACATGGCTCCTCTCTTCCCCTTGTTCTCTCACGCTGTAGGTCTGTGTGTTTCTCTTACAGGAAAATGGAGTATGATTAGGCCACTTCCTTTTGTTTAGTTTCTAGTTCACACTGACCACTTGGAATATCACATCATCAGACCCCTTGTTGCATTAGATTCTTTGATCTGTCTCAATTTTCACACACACACACACACACACACACACGCGCACTTATACATACTAATGCGCTGGCATGGAATTAGAAATTATAAGTGTGTGTTTTGTGGCTAGCTTTAGATCATGTGACATACCTTCTATTCTACAATAATAACAGACAGCAGACCGTATAGTCCTGTCACTGCAATGCTGCATCCTGCATTTCTGACGCTGCCAAAAATAGTTTGTCTTTAGTGGTTTTTGGACCAAAGAATTTAAAAAAGTTTATTATAAGTCAGCAGCTCACAAGTCACAGTATGTGTATGACGTTGAAAAGGGATGATGATGATGATGAATCTGTCAGTCGCAGCTGTGGGTTTTTTAATAGAATGATCTATTATATATGAATAGTTAAGTTTCAAATAAAGCTTTAAATTCAGGTTTTTAGGTCAGCTGTATTGGCGCGCTCGCGCGCACACACACATACACACACACACACACACACACATGAGAGTTATGGATTTGTTAGCGAAAAGCCTGAAAGAGAAGATGTCAGGTTGAAGATGGACTCTGAGTATTGATCGAAACACTGCTTTTAGAGAAAGTGCTGAAAGAGCAGTGGAGGTCTAGCAGACAGACATGGACACTGGGTCAGCACTGCTGTTAAATCCTTACACATCTGTTTTTTAGTCAGTGTTGTTTAAATCAGTGTTACGTGCTGGATTTACTTCTCTTGTTTATTGCTATAATTTTCCTTTTGTTATTTTACCACAGTGAATAAACTGCATCAAAATCTCTCACAATATGCTCTGACTGGAATGTGTTTTTAATGACTACAACAAAAGGGTTTGGGTTGTGTTTGGTCGGTTTGGGTTGTGTTGGATAACGGTTGGTTTAGGTTGGGTCATGTCAGTTGGAGTTGGATTGGGTTGGGTCAGTTTGAGTTGGGTAAGTAAGGTTGGGTTATGATGGATTGGTTTGGGGTGTATTGGATCGGTAGCTTGGGTTGGGTTGGCTCGGGTAGGTTTGGGTTGAGTTGTGTTGAATTGGGTTTGGGTCGGATCAGATTAGGTTGGTTTGGGTTGTGTTGTGTTGGGTCTAGTCGGGTTGTGTTTGGTTGAGTTGGGTCACGTAAATTTGGGTTGAGTTGTTTAATCTGGTTGGATTAGGTTTGGGTCTGATCAGATTAGGTTGGTTTGGTTTGGGTTGTGTTGTGTTGGGTCAGATTGGATTGTGTTGTGCATTCGTGTGACAATCCTGCGTTGAGCAATGCAGTTAGTTAGTCCTGCAGTATAAATCAGTCGTTTCGTTTTTATATAAGTCTTTTTGGGTTGGTCTGTTTTTCTTGTCTTTTAGCGTCTTTCTGTAACACAGCTTTTATAAGAATGTGTATATATTCATTCATCTTATTGCCTGCTTATTCCCTAATTTGGGGTCACGTGTGTGTGTGTGTGTGTGTGTGTGTTTATAGATGATTGGAATGGGTGTGTACATTCCAGTCACATAGGAGACAGAGACAGACAGAGTGACTGGGAGACAGAAAGAGAGAGATCATGAGAAACTCCCACTGACCTTCAGTATTGCACTTTTCCTCTGTGTGTTAGTAATTGATTACACACTACTGAAAAAGCGAACATGAAGTGCAGCGCCGGTTGGCCAGCCGGCCGTTTATAGCAACATTTCCTGTGCACTGGTGATGAAGTCTACTGGTACAGATTACCGGTACAGATATAATTGTGTGTGCGTGTGCCCGCGTGTGCGCGCGCGCGCGCGATATATAAACGTGTCATAAGCTCGTTTTCTTAGCTAGAAGTTTGCTTAACGTGTCACAGCATAGACCTGGGGGGGGGGGGGGGGGGTTACTAACCTGTGTATAAACTATCTGACCCTCTAATAGTATAGTAATGTATTACTAGAAAATCTAAGGATGGGCATTTAATTCAATTGCTTCATTATTATTGATCATTTATCAGTTATTCATACCACCTACATCAATATGTTCTTGTAATATTTACTCAATTTCTTTTTATTCAGTAATTAATCCTGACATTCCTGATATTTGGGCTTTTATGCAGATTATTATCCTACTATATTACCACTTGTGGCAAAAGAACACACACCCAGACACCCACACTGACACACACAGTCCGGATTACTCTAACAACTCATTATTCACACGCACACGCACACACGCACTACACCACTGGCCTTTAGAGAAATGTGAAAAGACAAACTGAACAGAATCTGTGCAAACAACTGCAGTAGGTGGAATGTTCATGTTCCAGGAAAGACTGGGTGGTAGAATTAATATATAAATAATATCAGTGGATCATATTCATCATAATATTTATCATTTGCTTACAAAAAGAATGACTTTCTTATCAGTGTTTGTGTGTGTGTGTGTGTGTGTGTGTGTGTGTGTGTGTGTGTGTGTGAGAGAGAGAGAGAGAGAAAGCCAAGAGAGAGCATATGCTGCACACTATATATCCACTTTGTAACTACATGATAACACACACCACATGGTCCACGCACTGCACCATAATTCCCAGGTCCTGCAAAACAAATGTACACTTTTTAAGGCAGGGGAAAATGGAGAGCAGCAGCAATCAAACTGGTTTTATCTGTCCTGGTCTGAGGCTGCACAAGAGCTTTGGAGCTTTACTGAGATGGTATTGGTTTCCCAAATTCTCTGGAACAGTTGCCATAGTTGCAAGTTTTAACGTTGATTAACGATTAGACATTTTCACTGTAGGAACAGTGAAATAGGTACAAATTTATTGTGATTTTAATCATCTTTTGCGGTTGTTGCTCGTCAGACTGTTTGACCATGTTCCTGATGTCATGCTGTAGGATCTCCGTTGTCATCATTTCCAAGTGTATGACAAGCTCCCACAAGAAGAACCATCCGGAGTTTTATACCATCAATCGCTGGATGTGGCGGAGTTGAAGATGTTGATATTTTCATTGGGTGAGACGAGGATGGACAGGATTAGAAATGAGATTATTATAGGCACGGTGCATGTAGAATGTTTTGGAGCCAATGAAGACAAGGGGGAGGCTAGTTTGCGATGGTTTGGACATGTGCAGAGGAGGGACATGCAGTATATTGGTAGGAGAATGCTGAAGATGGAGGTGGCGGGTAGGAGGAAAAGAGTAAGACCAAAGGAGGAGGTTTATAGATGTGATGAGGAAGACATGCAGGTAGTTGGGGTGAAGGAGGCAGATAGAGGACACGGCATTGTGGAGAAAAGCAATCCGCTGTGGTGACCCCTAACGGGAGCAGCCGAAAGGAAAAGAAGATGAATCAGTGATGTGGGGAAGTGGTAGCTCAGTACTTAAGGAGTTGGACTGATACTTGCAAGACTGGAGTTCCAGTCACCAAAAGCCACCATGACTGGGCATCTAAACAAGGCCCTTAACCCCTTATTTACTCAGTTGTATAGAAAAAGAGAAACGTTGTCGCTCTGGATGAGGCTGCAAATGCTGTAAATAGAACATATTTAACCATTTGTGTTCTGGAGAAATAGTAGTTAGCAGCACACACACACACACACACACACACACACACACACACACACACACACACACACACACACATCAACAACTATTTCACTGTAGGTAAGCATTACTTTTTTTTTCTCTCGTTCGCTAACTGTGTCTTCCTCTTATCAACAACAACTTACCGCACACACAAACACACACACACACACACACACACACACACACACACACACACACACAGATACTCGATCCCCCTCCCCATGCCGCATAGATCAGTGAGGTTTAGCAGCTGTAAGAGAGCACTATGCTATCCGTATTGCACACGTCTCCACCCTGCTCATTTCTGTGAAGCCGGACTGAAACTGGGTCACTGATGCTTGGGAGTGATGCACAGTCACAACAGCAGTCATGGGCTGTACCACCAGCGTGATTCTGTTCGATGGGCTGCGCTCAGCGCTCCAGAGGAATTGTGGGTCCTGGAAGTTTTCGAGTGCTACCGAGCCACATGAAGAGACAGAGAGGGACACATCCTGTGGCAGCTACAGAGAGTCGAGAGTATGGCCTGTCAGGACTACTTTAAAGGTGTGGCGGATAATCATGCATGTATTTAAGACGATGAGGTCCGTTATGTTGTGCGTCTATTGTATGCCACATGGATTTAGAGTAACACAGGTTCTTTGGCAAGAATGCTTAGTCATGGTTAGTACAATTCATCAGCGTAGCCTGCTGCGATGAAGGAGAAACAATGTTCTATTTTGCAAAGGTCTCAGGGTGTGCCTGATGGTAAGACAATTAGAGAAAGATTGAAAGTTGAGCGCCTGGCTGCTTGGAATAGATCAGAAGGTCATGCAGGAGGAGCAGATCCTCCTTACCACCGTGCAGACCTCACCTTTTTCTATATTTGTATAGCTTTGACTGTATCAGGCTAGAGCGGCGTGATGGTATAGTGATTAGCTCGGTCGACTCACCGAAAGAAAGGAGTGGAGTGGGGTTGAGTGCGGTGGGGTGAGGTGAGGTGAGGTGAGGTGAGGTTTGTTTGTCTGTGTGGCCCTGTAATGAACTGATTACCTGGCTAGGGTGTACCCCTGCCCTTCGCCTTGCCTTGTGCTGGGATAGTCTCCAGAAGACCCTCGTGAACCCAAACGAGGGAATAATTGGGTTAGAAGATGAATGAATGTATTAGGCTACAGTAACTGGATACCAGTATGCTTCTGTTATCCTACAGACCCAGTTCCAGTCTGCCACATATGAATGAGTGCATCAGAGCATCCTCTTTCTCTTTCAGCACTACAGACACCACTAATGCTTTAGCCAATCGATGGGCAAGTAGAAAACATTTAACAGACTTTACCCAAAGCTTGTAAACACCACCAACGATTAACGTGTAAATCACGTGTACGTTTGTTTAGAGGACAATCGAGCCCTGTTATTATACTTGGTGAGTGCAGCACAGCCTTTTCCTTCCTCTTCTTAACCTTCTGACTTTAGAGCCAGAGAAGGGGAACAAGTGAGGGGTTACGTCTCAGAGCAAAACATGTGGCTTTAATAGCCTTTAACTGAATCTCACCACGATTAACAGGTAGTGAAAGCTCACTGGTTAAAGTGGTGGGCTGTAGATCAGAAGATCATGAGTTCAATGCTCAATTGCCACTGCTGGGCAACTGAGCAAGGGCTTTAACCTTAACTCAACTGATTAATTAGATACAACGCGAGTTTGGATAAGGGCATGTGCCCAAGAACCTTACTGAGAAGGCCAGAAGTAACAGCCTGGTGGTACAAGGAAATTGAATCCATCGTTTTTCGATCATCCTTAACCACAGAGCTACCACATAAGGGTAGTTAAACGACATAATAACGTTTACATTTGTGGGAATTGGCAGATGCCTTTACCCACAGAGGCTTCCATTTATCCCTTTTTATTTAACTGAGCTACCACTAATATTTCCACCAATAAGCAGATAGTAAATGTCTACGGATGAATTTTTTAAATAGACGTTAATGCATTAAATGCAAGGAGCACATCCGAGGTTAATTCCTCTCCATCAGCTCTGTTCACCCAGGTGGAGGCAGTGAGCGTGTTGGTTTAATAGCACATGAGGGCAGTGCTTGAGCTCCTATACTAACCTCTATAAAGCGGAAAGGTAAAAACCTCATGCCGTCATTGGTGCTGTTCGGTTTCGTGTGTTACCACAGGAAGAAGAGCCACTAATGATGTTAGAAGAAGATTTAGAACATATAAATGTTATTTGGAAAGATTAACATTCTTATTTAAACAACAATTCATTTTTGCTTCTACAGAACAGCTGCAATCTTTTTATCCCGTACACACTCGCTTTCCATCTCTTATTCTAATCAGATGAAATAAAACCCCTGTAATTTAATTGAGCGTCTCCATTCTCTTTAATCGAAGAACGGATTTGCTGTGGTTACCGCAAGAATAACACTGATTTGTCTCAGCGGAGTGGAATTTAACTGCAAAGGATTGCCTGCTGGGTTTTTTTTTTTCAAACCAACCTCTTTTGAGGTTTTGTGCAGACAGTAAAAATGAACACACACTCGATTTGTTTGTAGCTAAAAGGCTTTGTTGCATCCTTAATATAGTTACTATACACACATAGTATAGGGCGGCGCGGTGGCGTAGTAGATAGCACGGTTGCCTCGCAACAAGAAGGTCCCGGGTTCGAATCCCGGCCGGTGATCTCTCTGTGCGGAGTTTGCATGTTCTCCCCGCGCTTGCGTGGGTTTCCTCCCGGTACTCCGGTAAATTGTAAATAGGAGTGAATGTGTGTGTGATTTGGTTGTTTGTCTATGTTGCCCTGCAATGGACTGGCGACCTGTCCAGGGTGTACCCCTGCCTCTCTCCTTATATGAGCTGGGAAAGGCGCAGTAGACCCCTTTAACCCCAAATTAGGGAATAAGTGAGTAAAAAATGAATGAATGAATATATAGACTAGTATAGTATATAAGGTTTTAAAACAAACCAAAATAATAATAGCTAATGACTGCTCTAGACCAATAGCTGTGAAGATTTTAAAATGGGCTAAATGAAGGGGACTCAATTACCCCTAATTTAATAGTGGTAGTGGTTAAGATGTTGGGCTGCTAATCGGTAGATTGTAGGTTTAGTTCTCAGCAAGCTGCACTGCTGGTCCCCTAAGCAAAAGGACAAATCTGATCAAATGATTGCAAATGTCATCTAGTGGACCAAATATTTCAGAGCAATCCGTTGAAATCATCTACCAGGGCAATAAATAACCATAGGATTTATTTCGGCACGAGTTACAATAGGAAGAATCACTGACAACTATGTCTTTCTGTCTACATTTCACAACCAAAGACACACAAGCAGGGATCACGCATGAGACAATTTAGAGGTCTTCAAGAAGTATGAGACCAGAAAAATGGAGGCCTGCAAGAAGTTCTGCAGTCATACAAATGATCTGTGCTTGGATTTCCAGTAATAAAAAAAATTATAATAAAAAGATAGGAACCAAAGCCATGCTTGCTGATATTGTAATCTAGAACTTCCTGCTGGAGAACAGATGTATTTTTCAGTAAGAGCTTATTATACAATAACTGATCTCTAGCAAATTTGGACCCTATAACAGAATATAGAAACGGTGTCCTATCCACACTGTTGCTACTAATAAATTAAAACATTGGTGGACACCCCCCCCCCTTCCCCAAATCACATTGGGCCCTTAGAATTATCCTAATTGTCCATCCCCCTTCTCAGCAGCACCCCTGCTGTGACAGGTCTGATATTTACTGAATCAAATTTTACCTAGCAGTCCGAGGCGCCTCAGAACTAGCCGAATAATTCACACTGGAAGATAGTCACTCACTTGAACGACCACCGAGTGTCAACTAGACAACGTCTGACATTCAAACGTATACAAGCGTCTACTGGTCCGAGTGCCATTCTGATCGGTGAAACTTTAGATAAAGTTTGTTCTTATAATATCGACAGAAAGCGTTTTGTTCAGCTGGACAACCGAGATGTAGCTCTCGACCAATTTTGTGTATAATCTGTATTCCCTCCTTTTAATATTGGTCTTTGATCTATTTCTATTTTTTTGCTTTGAAGGACATCAGCCTTGTTATCAGTCTTAATAATGACTCAATATTTTACATTGCAGGGTTCATGCTGAATTCAAAATGCATCAAAATTCAACAATATATCACCCCTGATCCATTCATTCATTCATCTCACTCTTTCCCTAATTCGGGGTCACGGGGTTCCGCTGGAGCCTGGCATTTGTCAGATTCTTTGTCATTACAGTGGGGTATCCATTACAGTAACTCGGGGTCAGTCTGTATCTCATCAGTGTTTATTTGTGATAAGGGCTGAAATAAATTTCTGTAAGGTTAAAGGAAGGTTAATTCCACATCTGAGCATTTTCATCACAGCTCTATATCCCTGGATCCGTATCTGCTCTGGAAAAGATGCTGAAATCTGATTTGAAAAAAAGAACATCTGTTTCAGATTAAAGCCCCAAATGTGAATGGGAGTTTGTAGAACATGATAGGTTTCTAGATTTGACTCTTTTATCTCCATCACACTTTTAAAATTAGTATGAGCTCTTAGGAACTTCCAATGGAAACGGCATTTTTTTTTCGGGGGAGCATGTGGATGAGTGTCCGTGTGTTTATTCCAGATGCCACCTTATGGAGCTGATGGCTATTACATCAGACGCAGATTGTAAAACTCTATGCAGTATAGGAAGCTGTGAGTCATCTCCTATGTGCTCGCTCTGATTCAGAGAGCAGACCCTCGTGTCATCAGGAAAAAGCCAGGGAGATGACATTCTGACCCTATGCCTTTGAGCATCTCACAGTTTCTTACACACACTTATAGTAAAATTGTCCATATGCCCCTAGAGTAAAATGAAGGAAGGAAGCCCATGACTTACTTGTTGGAAGGAGAAACACATGCTTCCATTGGGAGTGAGAAAGGAGGATAGTTGAAGGAAGCAGGTGATTGTAACCAAATACGTAAATACACCAATGAAGGACCTTCTTTTTTTTATAGGCGTGTGTGTGTGTGTGTCGTGTTTGGCATCCAGCATCTTTGAGATAATTTTGGTGCTTATAGATCATTAAAATATTAGAATAGGTTATTAAAATATTACAGTAGATCATTAAAATATTGGGAATGAAGCAGTTTCATGTAATTGTGATTAATGTCTGTTAATAAATTAGTAAATATCAAAAGTATGTAAATTGTGTTTTCAATCATGTCATGCTCGAGTAGGTGAAGGGGAAGTGGTAGCTTAGTAGTTAATGTGGGTTTAATTTACACACAGGACTGCCTTTCAGTGATGCTGGTAAGATCTTGAACATGAGGAAGGAATTTCAAAAGCTACTCCTAATGCACACTCCAACAATATGAACGGCATATGTTTTGAGCACAATTTTAAGGGTGCACTAACTTTTGCTTACACACACTTGTACTTGTGTGCATTGGCGAGTTTTTTTGTCTCTGTCATGACATGAGTCATTAATGTGCAGGTAAATTCAATTGGCTCAGCTTAGTCCTGGGGGAGGGGTGTGTGTGTGTGTGTGTGTGTGTATGTATGTGTGTGTGTATGTATGTGTGTAGGGTTACACAGCTGATTGTAGGAGGAGTCTCCTGTCAGTGCATACAGTGAAAGAGAGAATAGTTGTGGTAATTGTGTGTGTGTGTGTGGAGAGAGAGAGAGAGAGAGAGAGAGAGAGAGAGAGAGCATGAGTTAAGGAGTAGAACTTCAGAGCTCTGTTAAGTTTCACTCCTGAAGCCTGAACTCTGCCGGACATGTTAACTGCTCCAACCAGCCAATATTCTTCACTGCCGACACTCCCGTCCACCGTTTCAGCTCAATGGTAACAGAAAGGATTGTGGGATTTCTTTAATTTTTGGAATTGGGGACTGGAAGGAAAGCGAGAGAAGCTTTAATCATGCACGGCAGGGCGACTAAAGGGCCAAAAATGGTGATTGAATCACCTCAACAGTTTAAAGCTCAGTCTGTTGTCGAGCCAGAGCAGGGCAACAACAAGACATACACACAGGTAAGACACACACACACACACACACACACACACATTGCAATACCAGCATATCCGTTTAAAGCTGTCCTGTTCTAATTTATCGACTATAGATTTTAAAGGTTTGTGTGGATGCTCACTTAACCGCGTGTGTGTGTGTGTGTGTGTGTGTGTGTGTGTGTGTGTGTGTGTGTGTGTGTGTGTGTGTGTGTGTGTGTGTG
>JAOTRA010065949.1:0-15038 GCA_026260255.1 Pseudolaguvia tuberculata | reverse complement strand
TGGTCTCCTGAACACACAACACATCCACCTTTCTATGCTCCATCATGTCAGCTAACTCTCTCCCTTTACCAGTCATAAAACCAACATTTAAAGAACCCACCCGAACCTCCACTCTCCTCCACTTCTCCTTCACCTGCCATCTCTGTATACGTCTTCCTCCTCTCCTCCTCCTGCTTTGGCCAACAGTAGCCCAATTTCCACTAGTACCCTGTCGGCTAACAGTACATGTGGCGGTCGTTGTTAACCCGGCCGCGACCGATCCGGTATGAGTTTCTTATTTGTGATCCGCATATTTGATTTGGTGCAGTTTTACGCTGGATGCCCTTCCTAACGCAACCCTTTACATTTATCCAGGCTTGGGACCGGCACTAAGAATGCACAGGCTTGTGCAACCATAATGGCTGGGTTCTATAGTAAACTGAGTATAAACATTAATAAAAACATTGCAACATAAGAGTATAAATACTATAATAAATGAAATTCTTTAATAAATACTATAAAATTATATAGTTCTATATATATCACAATCTTCTAGTTTACTACAGTGACAAAGTAAAGTTTACTACAGTATTTACTCCAGTTTATCAATTCACTAGAATGAATACTATAGTACTCTGCAGGAAATTGGTGGAAATAATCCAATATACTACACTAATGCTACAGTTTACTGAATCCTAAAGTCTACTATATGTGGGTAGAATTAGAACTGTTTAGAGGACATCAGTCTCTGCAGATTCTTAAGTTCTGTAAACATCCCAAAAAACAACTTATTCTCATCTTTCCTCCTTCAGACACTCATATTTCGGCATGGATATTAGCATGCCTGGCAGAGATCTCGACACGGATGGCGGTTCATCAGCTGAAACTTAATCCCAGCAAAACTGAACTGCTGTACATCTCTGGAAATGCACTCATAAGATCTTGTGATCTCCCTGGACAACTCTCAGGTCTCACCATCTGTCACTGTACATAACTTAGTAATCATGTACAACCACCTATCCTTCTGACCTACATCGATCAACCTAGTAGTTAATGCAGGTTTGTTTGCTTAAACATTTAGAGGATTTTTATAAAATGTGGATAATTATACTATTTTAACACCTGACTATCAGATTCATCTTTATTCCAGAATTACTATCCATTCTGCTGTTAGAAACAGCTATTTGATCTACTATTCTAATAAAATTTTCCACTTTGTAGCTTAAATGTGAAATTTGTGTTCATTCAGCTTTACCAGTATAAATGAGCTCAGACACTAACACCAGGTCAGGCGGTCTGGAGTGTAGTTGGTGTTCAAAAGGTGTTCAGTGGTGTTAAGATCAAGAGCAGAAAGTTTTTGAGTGTTATCCAATAAAAACACACCATGTTTTAATGGAGATCAGAGGCAGTGTGCTTAGGATGATTTTGACAGCTACTGTTCTGTCATGCAAAATGTCTAATTAGCAGTTAAACAGTAATTGTAACATGAAACATTAATTGTATCAATTGTATACAAAAATAATTTTATTAATTGTAAGGGCATCACTGGAGTTAGTCTCTTTTTTGACTTTCTATTGGAGCAATTTAGAGAGAGGTGTTTATGAGGGGCAACGTAGTGGTGCAGTGGTTAGAACGGTTGCCTCACAGCAAGGTCTCAGGCTCAAGGCAAGGGGTTTTTCTTTGTTTGCATGTTCTTTCTGCTTTTTTTCTTGGTAAAGTTGGACTAGCAGATTTTTTTCCCACAGATGAACTAGCGACTTGTCCATGAGGTACCCCAGCCTTTCGCCATATGTGTGCTTGTACTTTGTGAATTAGGGAATAAGTGGTTATAATACGAATCAATGAATATATACACAATAATTCTTATTAGGAATTATAATAAATAAGGTTGACTTAAACAATTATTATCAGTTGAGCGAGATTAATGACAGCAGTTGAAACTACCAAACTTTTAATTATTAACACTTTTAAAACGAGTGCATATGTCCATCCATTCATCCATCGATCTTACCTGCTTATTTCCTAATTCGAGGTTAAGGGGTCTGCTGGAGCCTATCCCAGCGCACATAGGGCAAAAGGAAGGGAAAGTCACCAGTCCAGCGCAGGACCTACAGACAATTTAGAATCACCAATTAGGCTAATGTACATATTTTTGGACTTTTGGAGAAAACCGGAGTACAACCCAGCCATTAGGGTTGCACAAGCCAGTGCATTTAGATTTTGCTAAAAGGTTTGAAATGGAAGTGGTTAACGCGATTTTAGGAAGAAAGAAACTGGTAGGCTGTTCCATAACAGGGGGCTTTGTATACAAAAGCTCTGCCCCGTTGTAGCTTTATTCAACGGCGGTACTGACAGCCAGCACAGACCATTTAGTGCTTAATAGGTCAGGAGTAATATTTTACAATCTATGCAGAATCTCAATGGGAGACAATGCAGTGTGGATAGAATAGGGTTGATATGTTTGTATCTGCTAGTTCTAGTCAGGACTCTGGCAGCTGTGTTCTGAACTAACAAAAGTTTATTTGTAAGCTAAAATGAAAAATGAAAGAATGCTATCCTGTTAATATTATCTATATGGGTTTAAAACGAAAGATTGGAATCTATAATCACACCCATATCTTTGACTGCGCATTTGATGCAACAGACAGATTGTCTAAGGTTAAAGGTTGATCAGAAAGCTTATCTATGGCTACCTGCGGTCACAGTACGGGAACCTTAGATACTTAGCATCAATGGTGTCAAAAGAAGATCATTTATTGCTTTAACAAGTGCCATTTCTGTGCTGTTGTGGCTGCCACTTCATTCATTCATTTATTCATCTTCTCACTTGCTTATTCCCTAATTTGGGGTCATGGGGGTCTGCTGGTGCCTATCCCAGCTCACATAGGGCGAGAGGCAGGGGTAAACCCTAGACTGTTCGTCAGTCCATCACAGTGTCTGCCACTTTCTCATTATTATTATTATTATTATTATTATTTTTATTAATGGATCATAGAGTTGTGAAAAGCCTGGAAAAGTCATAACATGTTTTAAAAAAAAATAATAAAAATCAGAATAGTCATGGAATTGGTGTCAGTTTTAAGAGTGGTGAGTGTGAATGTGAGTTGCGCGGACTGACTACCATTCTGTCCATTTTGCCCTATGTGCGGTGGGAGAGGCTCCAGTGGATCCTACTAACCCCGAATTAGGGAATAAGCGGGTTAGAATATGAGCAAATAAATTAATGTTTATGTGAAATCTGTAAACGAGTACTATGATCATTACGGTACTCCTGTTCTCTACACCCCCCCCCCTTTTTTTTTTTTATCTTTGTGTGTGTTTAAATGACTTTGTGTTTTATCTGGATTGCCTTAATGGACAGACCGTAAACGGCACAATTATACTTATAAAACAGATTGACGTGAGTTTGATCACGTGACGGGACACCGTCTGTTGCAGGAAGTAGAGGGAAGATGGCGGTTTCTACAACGCTTCTCACCGAGTCCGTGTTAGGTTGGTCGATATTTACCATCGTACTGTTGGTAAGCGAAGTATTTTTATATGATTATATGATTTTATTTTCTTCACTCCTAGTGCGTAGGCTAACCTGTTATAGCTACATTTACTTTATCAATAGAATACAGGTATATGCGTATACAGTGAAATTGTTTGTTTACTTAATAGTCACTTTGTTTGACAACCAATAGGCAACCGTTCTCTTATTTTTTTTTATTTCTAATCGCGTTTTAAATTTGAATTATCATTGAATTCTTATTTATTTATAGCAATCACTAAAAAGTATTTTTACTTATATTTAGAGCGAGTTACAATAATCTCATTTTATACAGTTGAGCAATTTGTTGAGAATAGAACCCACAATACTCTGTACTGTAAATCGTCTGCTCTTTTCAGCTGCTCCCGTTAGTGGTCGTCTCAGCATTCTTCTACCAATATAATATTCATTCATTCATTCATTCGTTCAGTCATCTTCTTGCCTGCTTATTTCCTAATTCGGGGTCACAGGGGTCTGCTGGTGCCTATCCCAGCACACAGAGCAAGAGGCAGGGGTACAGCCTGGACGAGTCGCCAGTCCATCTCATGGCAACACATAGACAAACAACCACTCACACTCCTGTACACAATTTAGAATCACCAATCAACCTAATGTACATGTTTTTTTGACTGGGAGGAAACCGGAGTACCTTGGGTAAAGCGCAAGAAGAACATGCAAACTTCACAGAAAGATTCCCGGCCCGGGAATCGAACCCGGGACCTTTTTATTGTGAGGCTACCGTACTATCCACTATGCCACAGCGCCGCCCTCAAGATAATATTCTGTAGTGTAAATAATGTTTACTATTGCAATGTTTTATTTTATTTTCTTGTGCGAATAAACCGTCTTATATAGTTGTTTTTCTTGTATACTTTCTCTCCAACATCTAGGTTATCTTGGTATTCTGTTGGGTCTACATTCGTAAGTACCAGAGTCGCCAAGAGAGTGAAGTAATTTCCACCATTACAGCCATATGTGCTCTGGCCATAGCACTCATCACATCAGCTCTACTCCCAGTGGATATTTTCCTAGTGTCATTTATGAAGTATCAGAATGGCACTTACAAGGTATGATTTCAGCATCTTGTGCAAAATGGAAAGGGATTATAATGCTTGATATATTTGAATATAATTCTAATATCCATGGATAGCTTTGTCATTTCAGCCTCCATACAACTATCAAACAATTTTTAAAGTATCTTTTTGACTTGTTGTCTTTTACACATGTTTTAAAAAAATAAGTGTGTCTGCAACTTGGTAAACTTATTCTTTTATTATTATTTGTTCATAGCGTCATAGAAATGTCATAGAACTTCCAGGTTAAAAATTCCAGGTCTCGACACGTTTTAAAAAATATATAAACCCACAAAGTTTTGGAAGAGTCATGGCATTGGTGTCAGTTTTATAGCAATTTATTCGTAATCAAAATGTGTGCTAACCCCAATGTAAAATGTTCTTAAAACATTTGTTTGTTAAAGCATGTACTGTATGTTTTATATATGATTTTTTTTTTACACCCGACTGCACGTGTATTGCTCTTTTATAAATGATTATTGTTGTTAATAATTTCAGGAATGGGCAATGGTTAATGATACAAGACGGCAAATTGAAGACACTGTCCTATATGGTTACTACAGTAAGTAATTTATACAAGGCTCTGTGCCACTTACCATGTTAACAGTAAGTTTCTGAAAAGCCAAATTGTAACTGTAAATATTGCAAATTGTTAAACATTTTATTTAACTATTTCACGATTTGTCATATTTATTTAAAAAAGCTTTATTGATTATTTCTCTGACTTGTTCTTTCTTATATTGTAATTCACTATTCCGGTTTGTTGCACTAATCATCTGTTTACAATCTCTTTCTTTCTTTCTTTCTTTCTTTCTTTCTAGTTTAGTATAATTACTATTGTTCTTGTTCTGTTTTGTTTGTGCTGTGCACTTTATATGCTTATAAATATTCAATTTCACCAAAAATGTTTTTTTTTCTATTAACAGCTTTGTACTCAATTATCCTTTTTTGTGTCTTCTTCTGGATTCCATTTGTTTACTTCTACTATGAAGAAAAAGATGATGATAACATCAACAAGTGTTTGGTAAGGTTACTGTCTTTCTGATTACTTAACAGAAGCAGCAGTCAGATGATGCTCTGAATGGAATGTCCTTGTACTATTAAGATCCAATTAATTATTTTTAAAGATATTTATGATAAATTCGGAAATGAAAAACGAAGACAGGCTTTTACTACTGAGTAACAACTGAATATAAATAATACTGTATTAATATATAAATTGTTGCTATGATCATTTAATGAGTTTAAAAGGCATTACTGAACCAGGAAATAGCTTTCTTTAGCAAAAACTGCTTAAAGTTTATGGTCACCTGACCATTAGATTCATGTTTGTATTTGTTTTTAAACATCTTATTCCAGGTGATGTCCACTATTATATTAAAACTTTTATTTTGCATTTTGTAGCTTGATTGTAAGATTTCCAAAGGTGTTCCGCTGTGTTAAGATCAAGGCTTTTGAGTGCTATACAATCATAACACACCATATCTGCTACTGTATACTTCATAATATGTATCATACAAAATATACACTCTTATTTATAGATACTGCATGTTACACCTTCTGTACATTATTCACTCACACCTTTGCAATTATGAACTCTTCTTCACACTACCCTGTCCTCTACATCTGCCTCATTTACTTATCTGCATGTCTTCCCTCACCACATCCATGAACCTCCTTCTTGGTCTTCCTCTTTTCCTCTTGCCGGGTATGTCCATCCTCAGCATTCTTCAACCAATATACTGTATGTCCCTTTTCTGCGCATGTTCAAACCAAGTCAACCTAGCCTCCCTCAACTGTAATCTCCAAAACATCACTACATGCGCTGTCCCTCTAATAAACTAATTTCTCATCCTGTCCATCCTTGTCATTGCAGGTCTCACTACAGACCTATAAACTTTCCCTTTCACTCTTGCAGAGACTCATCAATCACAAATCACTTCTGCCACTCTTTTCCACCCACTCCACCCTGCCTTCACTCTTTTCTTCACTTCTCTAACACACCCTTTATTACTTTGCACTGTTGACCCCAGGTACCTAAACTCCTCCACTGCCTTCCCTGTCATTCACACACATGTACTCTGTTTTACTCCTACTGACTTTCATTCCCCTTCTCTTCAGAGTGTGCCTCCACCTCTCCCAGATTCTTCTCAACCTGCTTCCTACTCTCACCACAAATCACAATATCATCTGCAAACATCATTGTCCATGGAGACTGCTGTCTGACCTCATCTGTTCATCACCACTGCAAAATAGTCCTGCCTACTTTTCTCATCTCTGCCAATCCCAATTCTGTTTCACCAACCTCTTTCTCCTTATGCTTTCCTGTACCTCCTCATTCCACCACCACATCTTTGTCTTCCTTTCCCTTTACAGATGTCACACCAAGTACCTTCCTAGCTCATCACTTCTGCAGTCGTTGTTCAATCATTCAACATCCCTTCACCACCACCTGGCCCCTTTCTGACCTCCTCCCTGAATCTCGCACTACAGTATTCCTCCTTCAGCTTCCACTATTTTATTCTCTTGTCTGTGTTTTTTCCCTTCCTCTTTTTCCTAATTTCAAAAGCCATTCTACAGACTACCACCTGATGCTATTTAGCTACGCTATCCCCTGGTCTTATATGCTCTTCCCTCTTCTTAAAATATGTGTTCACTACTGCCATCTCCATCCTTTTATCAGAATCTACCACTATCTGCCCTTCCACAGTCCTCTCCTTAAGGCCATACCCGCTCATCACCACTGTTCCCTTCACCAACATAAGCATTTAAGTTTGCTCCTATCACTAATCTTTCATGCCTAGCAACACTCTCCATCACTTCATCCGAATCACTTCAGAATCCTTTCGCTGCCGTCTCTGTAGACGTCTTCTCCCTCTCCTTTTGGCCAACAGTAACCCAATTTTAACCGGTACCCTGTCGGATAACGGTACCTGTTGTGGTTGTTGTTAACCCAGGCCTTGATCAATCCGGTATGAAATACTTACTGTTGATCTGCACATTTGATTTGGTGAGTTTTATGCTGGATGCCCTTCCTAACTCAACCCTCCCCATTTATCCAGGCTTGGGGCCGACACTAAAAATACTTTTGCAACCTTAATGACTGGGTTCCATTTTTCCTTAGATACTAACTAAATTTCAGTGTCTGTACATGTACTTTGCACAATTAAGTTGAGTCTAATGTAATCTACTGTCTTCATGTTTATGTAGCTTAGGGGTTATGTGCTCAGGGCCATTGTCATACTGAATAGTCTCATTTTCTGTAAAGGGTCTAGTGCGCTAGATTATTTCTTCTTCCAATATATGAACTATAGTATAGTGTAGTGAATTGGTAAACAGCAGTACTTTATACTGTGATAAACTGGATTATATTGTAGTATTTACTAAAGGATTTATTTTATCATAGTATTTACACTCTAACATTACGGTAAACTATAGACAGAACTGTAGTGAACCGATTGACAATATTTTAAGGAAGTAGATACTGTTTGTAGACGCTGTCTCTGTAAATTTACAATTATAGATAATGAAATAAATGAGATACAGATATATCGATACTATAGATAGTTACTACAGACACAGACATATAGATAGTTTACACTAAAATGAATTAGTGAAGTCGTTTGTTTATTTTATTGTACTTTCATAGAGTTAATATAGCAAGTAGAGTATGTTAAAGATCTTTTATATAAACTTTTGTCATAATTTAATGGACTAAACATTTTTTTCTTTTTTGAAACATTTATTTAACTATTTTCTTTTGTTACAGCAAGCAAAAAATGCATTGAAATACACAGTTGCATTTGTCATCATCTGTGCTGCACTGCTTTTGATTGGGTAAGTCAAAATAAGCTATAATGTCAGCATGTGAATTTGTGTTTGGTCTTGACCAGGATTAGTCAAGATGGAGTTAATTGATTATATCTCAAGCAGTAATCTGTTAAAGCTAATTAAAACTAGTCATGAAATCTTATATGCAATATATAAGGGGTGTATGAAAAAGTTATTAGACACAGCAACGGATGGCAGCACACGGCTGCTAAATCTTTGACGGTATATAATTTCACCATCTCAATATACTTGAGTACGATTACATTTATATTATCTGTGGTTAGTCACAATTTATGCTGGTTTTTTTTTGTTTTGTTTTTTTTTGCTTGTTTACTCGCAGAGCCTTTGTACCACTTCTGAATCCACCTAAGCAGAACTCTACCCAATGGGACAAGATTCAATACCTGTTAGAGGAATTGGGCAGCAACCGTAAGCAATATTCATTCATTCATTTTCTATTCACACTTATTCACTTAGTCGGGGTCACCTATCCCAGCTCTCTGAAAGGTGAAAGGCAGGAGAGTTACACCCTGGATACATCCCAATATATCACAGGGCCACGCATGCACACACACATGTATTAGACATTCCCCCATTTACGAATGTTTTTTGATAATGTGTTTGGAACTCTAAATTTGGAAACTAATTTTAAGGATAAGACACAAACAAATTTTCAATTACATAGAATTCATTTCAAAACTATATCTGTGTACATATTTCCATGAGTTTCTTTCTCAATGCCCTTTATACCCTGAAACACTTTCATTTATCTTTAAACATGTATTAGTAGCCTTCTGAATAATCTGAGTCTGGACTAGAATGTGAATCTAATATGTTTATACATTAATACATGTCTCTTTCTTCTGAACATATACTCAAACACACATACAGATGGTGCTGTGGCGCTATCTTTCTCCATCAGCTCCCTGACATTGATTGGCATGCTAGCAGTCATCACATACACAGTAAGTTAATATTCTGAGTCAGTACTTCTGCTAGTCTGTTAAATTCGCTTTTAAAATTAATAAACAAAGTTGTTGCTTGGATCTGTAGGTGTTTAGGGTGGACAAATTTTATAATTAAATAATTCATATAAATTTTAATTTAAAAGAAACATGTAATGATTCTGAAACGTGAAATGTGCCACTGCACAGCGCCCCCGGTCCCGCGGCGCACAACTCGCAGCAGCCGCACTCATCTCGAAATATGCAGCCGTCGACCGGCAACGCAGGGCACAAGCTCGGCTCACAGGGTCCGCAAGTGTGTGAGGTGCAACACTAATTCTAAAGTCGCAAACAAAAAAAAGAAACGAGTAGATTCAGACCTAACCCCGCCCACCAGGACACGCCCACTTATATACTATTTTACTCCAAAATTACACAGAATAATTTAGTTAGAATTAAAATCTAATTATTGTTTTAGGTTTACAGAATTAACGGCAACCAAAATTTCCATTTGTTTTATTTTAGTAAGCGATAAAAATAAGCAAAAGTTTGTATCTTTATGGATCTCTGAATTTATTTAATGATGGTGTTACATATTAATTAATTCATCAATCCATCTTGTAACCCGTTTATTCCCTAATTCAGGGTCACTGAGGTCAGCTGATCGCCAGTCCACTTCAGAGCTGTGGTTGTTAAACGGTTGTTATGATGGTTTACACTAACAAAGTCAAAGTACAAAGTTCCGTTATAAGCAACATATGTATTGCATCCAAACGTCTAATTGGAGCAGAGCTTAATCCAATAGCAAAATGGGAATAAATCTGGAACAATATATTCACTCGCCTGTCAATACACTATGTTGACAAAAGTTTTTAGTCTCTGGAGGATCACAAACACATGCGATTTTTGTCTTCCAAATTTATTACCATTTTTGCTATTGGATGAAGCTCCACTCTTCTTGTAAAAAAAGACTTTTTAGTCCAGTGCAAAGCTTGAAAGTGAGATCTCCTCATTCAACTCCAACAGTATTAGTGAGATTTTACACTGTCAGTTAAGGATGTCTGGGATACAGTTGCCATTCCAGTTCATTCCAAAGGGGTTTCAGTGGTGGTAAAATCATGATTTTGTGCCGAACGTTTGTGTTATTTCACACTAATAATACCAACCCAGCTTGTGATAACTGAGCTCAGGGGCTTTGTGCTCAGGGTCATTATCATGCTGAAACAGAGTTTGAAAAAGAGATCAAACTGACCTGCATTCACAAAAGATAATATTTTGTGCCTGTTACTTTAGTTTTGAGGTGTGTGCATGTGTATGTCCATGGAAAATGTAAAAGTGACAACTGCTTAAACTGCATTTGCGTCACGAGACCTTTGAGCTGCGTCACGTTTAGTTCAACTTTGGTAAATTAAAAATGACACATGCAGCTGCATTCTGAATCGTCTGCAGCTGGTGAATCACACTCAGAGGTAGACCTGCTAAAAGTGAGTTACAGTAGTAGTGCGGCCTGAGTAGATATGAATGGTCGTATCATCCTGATGTTTTACAGGACAAACCTACAGGTTCGTGCTCCGTTAGCAATATGCGAGGAAAATGTATAATTTACTGTCTATAGTTACCTCAATGTTGCGAGCATTAGTTGAGGGGGATATTGTCTAAGATTATTGACAGATCTCGACTCAGGAACCAGTCAGCTGGGACGAAGAGTAGTTCGGTTTTGCAAGGTTTTTAGCTGTTGAGTTGCCATCCATGAAGATATGTCTGCCAGGCAAGACAAGATACTTGCAGAGAAAAGAGTGTCATCAGCATAGCAATGGTAGGCAAACCCATGTGAGGAAATGACGAGTGACTATAGATGGAGTAAAGTCCTTTTTGGACAACAGGTTTGAGTCTGCATGGAGCAATGTAATTTCTCTCTATTTTACCTGATATGAATTCAGTAAAAGCAAACCATTGCCATGCTGTTCCATTAATACCAAGGCTCTTCAAGGTGAACAGCAGAATCATGTGGTAGACTGTATCAAATACAGCTGAGACGTCTAGAAGGATGTGGACAGATGACAGTTTTTATGATCTGGCAGCTTTTCAGTGACTGTCTTGGAGTCTTTGAGGTTGTTGTGTGTAAGGAAGAGACAGTTTATTACAAACAAATTCATGTAGTTTGAGAAGAAAAGACAGAAGGGAAATTGGTCTGTAGTTGCTGATGTCAGAAGGTCACAATACTTTGACCAGAAAGGTTCATGGTACAGCTGTAGGTTAAATAATTTCTTTTCTCTTGGACAGGCATATGGGATGTCTGCCCTACCCCTGAACCTGATAAAAGGCACACGCAATGTCCACTATGAACGCCTGGAGAACACAGAAGACATTGACGAGGTTGAGCAACAGATGGAGAAACTCAAATCCAAGGTAGTATAAAAGACAATCGGTTGTTTTTAGATAAAAGAGGTTAAGCACACATTTCTGGCATGATTCAAACACATGATATTATAACTCCTATAGTATATTTTAGTCTTTCCCTTTCTGTTTGCAGTGTGAGGATGGAAGGCCACTCTCTATGAGAGACCGAAGAAATCTACAGGAACTGGAGGCTAAGCTTTTGACTCTGCGTCGCCGGGGCCGTCACCTTGAGAATGCTGATAAAAATTGTTGCCCAAAAGTGAGCTTGGCCCTGAGGCCATTTAAGGTTTGAACGTTTTAGATGATACAATTTTTTTTTTTTTTATTTTTTTTTTTTTTTAGGAAATATTGATTACTTTATTTTCCAGACTATAAGGCGCGCATTAAATCCTTTCATTTTATCACAAATCGACAGTGCGTCTTGTAACCCGGTGCGCCTTATATGTTAATTAATTTTTCAAACTTACTGACTTATTTTTGCTACTATTATTAAATCAGTTGTAACTTTCATAGATATACTTACCCACACGCACCACTTCACTGATTCACTCAAAGAAATCACTGTGGTAGAAAAATAAATAATTTAAATTAAGCAAATTCCTTTTAAACTGATGAGGAAGTGATGAAAAAATTAGCATGTTTATGTAGTACAAGGTGCTCAAAAATATGTCAAAATAGTTAAGTACAACTTTGTGACCGCAGGCAAAAATAACAGCACAGAGCTCCCCCCACGGGGCTAAACGCAGTCATGGCTTGATCACGCTTTGCAGGCACACTGCTCTGCAAGCTTCTCTTTCTCAGCTCCAAGATTAGTCCTGGTTTAGTCCAACCGGTTCAGTCTGTATGTGGCGCAGAAGACCGCCATCTTGACCAATGTTTCTTCTGGAACGCGCACTTCTTTAATCCGCTCTACACCACTGCTTAGTGCACCTTATGTATGAAAATATATTAATATATACCCGTTCAGTGACATAGTGCCTTAAAATCCAGTGCGGCTTAAAGTGTTGAAAATGAGGATTCTGTATGTTGCAGTAAAGTCACCTTTTATACAGCGCTTTTAAACAATTTTGATTGTTTCAAAGCGGCTTTACAGAATCACAAAGAAACAATAACACTCAATTATATTAATATCTGTAAATTAAGAGATGGCTGAATAAAGAAAACAACTAGAAGATAAAACAAAACCCAATAAAGCGTTACAGTAATCTAGTCTTGTGGTCATAAATGCATGAACTAAAATTTCTGCATTTGACTTCGAGGGCATAGGTCATAATTTAATTGTAAGACAAACGGTAGAGACTGATCCATGTTGCAGCATCTAGCTTTATTTAGTCCAAAACACAGTGCATAAAAAATAGTCGTAATCAGGCTTAAGTCAGTACACACGAGGCAGAAGATCAAGCAGACAAATCCCAAAACCCTTAACAAAAGAATATCAGGCATGCACCAGTAACCATAAAAGCTTAACAGAACATAGACTGCTTGTTAAGTTTCTTGGAAACAAACGATACTTTGCAAATGTTAAGCAGTCAGAGGCTAGTTCAAATAGCTTCAATTGGCCCCCGTGACCTTGAATTATGGAATAAATGGGTTAGAAGATGAATGAATATTATTAAAAAATAAAAATGATTATTAACAAATAATTTCAGGATTTAGTAAGAAGAAATTATTTTTCATCCAGTTATGTCTCCAGACTGCATAATAGACCCTGATACTGATGACAAAATGTCCACCAAAAAGTATTTATCCTTTATTGCCTTTGTTGGTTTCCATAGTTTTCTGTTTCTATTTCTCTCATTATGATCATTTTCACGTCTTTCTCGTTTTGTTTTATTGATTATTTACTGTTTTATACATGCCTGTGCTTAACCCAGCCATTAGGGTTGCACAAGCCAGTGCATTCTTGGTGAAGGTCCCAAGCCCGGATAAATGGGGAGGTTTGCGTTAGGAAGGGCATCCAGTGTAAAATATGCGGATCACAAATAAGAATCTCATACCGGATCGGTCACAGCCCGGGATAACAACGACCGCCACATGTACTATTAGCCGACAGGGTACCGTTGGAAATTGGGCTACTGTTGGCCAGAGGAGGAAGACGTCTACAGAGACTGCAGGCAAAGTAGAAGTGTAGGGGAGTGGAGGTTAGGGTGGGTACTTTAAATGTTGGTACTATTACTGGTAAAGGGAGAGAGCGAGTTAGCTGACATGATGGACCGTGAAAAGGTGGATTTGTTGTGTCTTCAGGAGACCAGGTGGAAAAGCAGTAAGGCCAGGAACATATGTGTTTGTTTTAAACTTTTTTTATCATGGTGTAGAAAGAGAAATGGTGTAGGTGTAATCCTGAAGGAGTACATTAAGAGTATGGTGAAGGTGAAGAGAGTTTCTAATAGGGTGATGAATGTGAGGCTGAAAGTTGAGGGTGTAATAAATATCAGTGCATATGCTCCCCAAGTAGGCTGTGAGATTTAGTGGTGGAGAGTGTAGTTGGGCATAAAAGATTGGTGATAGGAGCAGACTTCAATGGTCTTGTTGGTGAAGCGAACTGAGGTGATGAGGATGTGATTGGTTGGTATGGCTTCAAAGAGAGGAATATTGAAGGGCAGATGGTGGTAGATGGAGATGGCAGTGGTTAACACGTATTTTAAGAAGAAGGAAGAGCATAGGGTGACAGCTAAGAGTGGAAGAAGTTGCACACAGGTGGACTATATTTTGTGCAGGAGAGGTAATCTGAAAGAGATTGGGGAATGCAAGGTGGTGGCAGGGGATAGTGTAGCTAAACAGCATCAGATGGTTGTTTGTAGGATGGCTTTGGAGGTTACAAAGAAGAGGAAGAGAGAGAGGACAGAAAAGAGAATAAGGTGGTGGAAGCTGAAGGAGGAAGACTAGTGTGAGATTCAGGGAGGAGGTCAGTCAGGGGCTTGGTGGGGGTGAAGAGTTGTTGAATGATTGGGCAATGACTGCAGAAATGATAAGGGAGACAGCTAGGAAAGGGAAAAGAAGATAGAGATCTGTGGTGTAATGAGGAAGTGCAGGAAAGTATAAGGAGAAAGAGGTTGGTGAACCAGAATTTGGATCGGCAGAGAGATGACAAAAGTAGGCAGGAGTATAAGTAGATGAGGCAACAGGTGAAGAGAGAGGTGGCAAAAGCTAAGAAAAAGGCATATGAGAAGCTGTATGAGAAGTTGGACAGTAAGGAAGGAGAACAGGATTTGTACCGGTTGGCCAGGCAGAGAGACAGAGATGGGAAGGATGTACTGCAAGTTAGAGCAATAAAGGATA
>JAOTRA010065941.1:0-15038 GCA_026260255.1 Pseudolaguvia tuberculata | reverse complement strand
CATCGTCCATGGAGACTCCTGTCTGACCTCATCTGTCAACCTGTCCATCACCACTGCAAACAAGAAAGGACTCAGAGTGATCCTTGATGCAATCCCACCTTCGCCTTGAACTCTAACTCCTCTCTTGTAACCCTGTCGTACGCTTTCTCCAGATCCATGTACATTTATGTTGTTTGCTGACTCTAAATTGCCCTTATGAGTGACTGTGTGTTAGTGATTGTTCGGCTATGTTTGGCACACAACCGTGGCGACAGCTGCAAACATCTGCTGTTTGAGGCAAAGACAGGTATGCAGCCATGGATGAAAAGGGAGCATAGGAGAGGAAACAATACACATCCCTGAGGAGCCCCAGTGTTGGTAGTGAGATTGGAGGAGGTGACTGTGTTCAATCAAACAGACTATGATCTATTTGTAAGGAAATCCAGGGTCCAATTATAAAGTTGTGTACTGATGACAAGCCGTTCCAGCTTAAAGGTTACCCTGTGATTAAAAAAAAAACTGATGTGAATTCAACAAACAACATTCTGGCATAAGTGTCATGGCTTGTCCAGGTGAGTCAAGGCATGGAAATTGAAATGGCATCTTCTGTTGACCTACTCAGATAGGAAAATTGGTAAGGCTATTGGTAGACAGGCTGCCTCACTTTTGCTCTGAAAACTAATTAATGTACTGTAATCTGTTTTTTTACCTTGTTTTTTTTTCTTTTGTCAAACCTTGTCTGCTCATAAAGTCTTTTTTTGCTCATGTTCTTTCTAACTATAACTAGGAATCATTTCATTTCAATCAATCAGCTGTCTCTTTTGGAAATAATAATAATAATAATGTGTGTAAGTACATGTGTATGTTTCTGTTAGTAAAAGTCCTGATATATAGTTATTTACACTAAACCTACATTAAAGCCTTCCGGACTTGACTTTGAGGCTTTCATCACCCACTCATGCCAGATCCCCAGATGTTAACCCCAGGCCACCTTTTAATCCTTCACTCTAAATACAGACTTGTTGTCCAGAGTGCCTGTGGAGTTGCTTTGAAATCTGTGCCAAAGCTTTCAAATTTAGCAGGAATCACAATTAAGAACTGTCCACCCTGGTGCTTTTAGTAGACATCCAGTTCACCTGTGATTTATTTATTAATTTATTTATTAATTTTGTTGCAAGTGTCTGATCCAGGGCCTTAGGGGTCATCTGTTTTTAACTAGATGGCTCCTATTTAGCAGTTTTCCCCAGGGAGCACTGCAGACGACAGCAACGGTCACACTCCATCCTGTATCAAACAAAGGAGAATTAATAATTCACACTCACTCGGTCTCTCTCCCTCTTACACACACACACACAGACACACACACACACCGTCTCTGCTTCCACGGCACACGTCCCACCCTGCAGATAACACCCAAAGGACAAACATCTGTACCGCCCCATTGAAGGACTAATGATGTAAAAAGGTTAATGCTTGACCTCCGTGAGCCTCATCAAGGGGAATACAGTTAGACATTTTGACCAGTCAGTAATTGCCGATCCTGTTTATTTATTTCCCCACAGATGTACGGGTGCATGCGAATTAACAGCTCTTTGTATAATTAAAAAAGGGCACAAAGCTTCATTTTAATTTTGGTTTTAAATAAGTCATGGGACAGAGCACTACTGTAATCCTTATTACCATGTGCTCTGGAGAGCCAAGTGCTAATTCTCGAAAGAGCAAAATTATGATGAAGCATATGTTGTCAAGCGGATGCTGTTTCCTGAGGATAGGTTGTGCACAGACAATAGAAAGAGCTTTGATCTTTGGAACGGATTACACTTTGTTTATAATGAGTGTACCCTGGGGTCATATCATCCAACATTCACTGTTCATAATGGAAACCTGCAAATGAAGGATTCCAGCCAGCCTCACATCAAGGCAGGGAGGTTGGGGTCAAGGTTAACGTAGCCTTCAGTGTTCAGTGAGCTTGACAGCCGTTCATCCTGTATCACAAAGGAGACATGTTGTAAATACAATTACACAGAGAGAGAGAGAGAGAGAGAGAGAGGTGTGTGGAGGTACATTCTGTACAACAGGTAAATTTTGTATTATTGCTATGGTTTTCTTAATGTTGCATTTCTTTCACTGTATTCCTTTGTTGTTGTTTTTTTGTTTTTTAAACCAAATTTTGGGCACTCCCTTGTGGCTCTGTAAGGGTGCAAGTGAAATCGTGCAAATTAAAATCCCAGGGTTGATATATTAATCTGTGGCTGGGAGCCAAATGGGTAGAATTGGCTGTGTTCTCTTCAGTGTCAATCACAGTAACACTTGCTGTGGAGAGTTGGCAAATTGGCAGGTGATCAAATTAGGGAGAAAACAAGGAAAAAACCATTATGGACATAATTAGACCTTTAGGGCAATAGCTTGGCCAACATTCTGTTTTCAGTTTCAGCTTTTTTTTTTTTTTTTTTTTAATTGGGAACCTGGAGGTTTATTTTTTACAAACATTTCTCAGACAGAAAAATAAATAAATAAATTATTAACCATTTTGAACAGTCAATGCAGTATTGCGGTATTGTTTCTCAGGAAGGACATGCACCATGGTTGTTTAAAAGGATGTAGCATTAATCTTTTTACCTCAGTGACTAGTGTATGTTCTGAAAAACCTTAGTACTAGTATACGTTAGGTCTTTTGTAATTCTATGAAAACACACTCTTCAGTCCAATGGAGAGTGCAAAATGGGTCGATGACGTAAGAAAGTTCTATGTACAGACAAAAGAGAAAATGCAAAATGGCAAACCACCGCTCTGGTCTATTGTTTTATGGTTTTAATGGCCGATGCACACCTTTCCGATGCTACAGTGGGATGTGTGTCCATAACTAAGAAATTATTTAGCATACACCCATATCAAGAGTTTCACATGCTTGATCACAAAGGAAAGTATATCAACTCACAATTTGTTGAAAATAGCTGCTTTCTTATTTTATTTATTTATGTACTAATAGATGTTAAATGTCAAAGAAAATTCTTCTCTAAGAGCGTTTTTATTTTTGTATATTTAACCTAAAGCCTCTTTCACTCATAATTTACACTAGTATTGTACATTGTGTATAAAATTTAAAGACCAACATGTTAAATGACATTTGAAAAGCTTTATGCTCCGACTTTTCATAATTCAATTCAAATCAATTCAATTTTATTTGTATAGCGCTTTTTACAATAGTTATTGCCTCAAAGAAGCTTTACAGAATGAAGGATAAACAGATGAATAATTAGTTTGTCCCTGATGAGTAAGCCGAGGGAGAAGGTGACAAGGAAAAACTCTCCTAGTAATGCACTTACCTTTTTGAGGTAATAGCATAGCTGTTTTTTCTGCATCCTTAGCTGGTGTTATGTTGGTCCCAGAAAGGAAGACCGAGGACGGGTTTGAGCTCCACTTTGGACTAAACTATTTAGGCCATTTCTTGTTGACCAACCTGCTGCTTGACGTGCTGAGAAATTCTGGAGAGAGTGGGAAATACTCCCGCATCGTCACAGTATCTTCAGCCACTCATTATGGAGGACAACTTGATTTAAATGACCTGCAGGGCAGGTAACACAACATCAAATAGTTAATGTACAAAAGTAAAAAAAATATATGTTTTTGATGCTTAACACATTTTTTGATTACAAAAAAAAGATTTATTTATAGTTTAAAACACAAAAGTTTTCATTTCAATATATATAATGTATTACTATTCTAGAACTTAAAACTAGACACAGCTTTGTCACCTTTCCTCATGCTATTCATTTACATTTACAATTCCAGCAGTTTGGCAGACGTCCTTTTCCAAAGCAACTTACATTTATCTTTTTTTTTTACTGAGCAATTGGGAGTTCAAGGGCCTTGCACAGGGACCCTGCAGTGACAGCTAGGTTGTGCTGGGAATGGAACCCTGATTTTCTAATTAGCAGTCCAACACCTTAACTGCTGCACTACACTTCCCCTATAGTATCCACGCATATATTTCATGGGTTTGTTTCTGTACGGAGTTGGCATGTTCTCCCCTCACTTGCATTGGTTACTCCCACAATCCTCCCACATTCCAAAAACATTAGGCTTAGGTTGATTGGTAATTCTAATTCTAGTGTGTGTGTGTGTGTGTGTGTGTGTGTGTGTGTGTGTGTGTGTGTGTGTGTGTGTGTGTGGTTGTTCATCTATGTGTGGTCCTGCAATGGACTGGTGAACTGTCCCTGGCATACCCCTGCCTTACACCCTATGTGTGCTGTGATAGGCTCCAGCTGACTCCTGTGATCCAGAATAAGGAGATAAGATGAATGAATGAATGTTGAACCTGGGTTGGAAAATGTTATAGAGCACATGTTTGTTTTTATCTTACATATAGCTTAATGGTCAACCAAAAACCAGATTCATTTCCTACAGACTTTGAACATTCTGGCTACACACCAAAACTCTTGTTTGCTTGTTAGATTAAACGCTTTATTATTTCTACATTGGTTGAGACACAACCTGCCCCAAAGGTGCGCTGAATTATCGGAGTGCATCAGTGTTGGCTCGATTTGCCCTAGTCTTTTCTGTTTATCACTCTTTGGTTCTGGAGGTTTTTCTCTTTCCCTGCTGTTACATTTTACTGATTGAATGTTTATAAGGCCACACACACGTATCTGTCTATTGATTGTATGTTTGCTAGCTTACTGTAAAAGCTGACTACAAGCACAGGATTAAATGAAGAGGCAGAAATTAAATGGAGCGAGCATATCGTCCTGTTAGCCTAAGTAATAACTTATGCTATCAGGTACATGAGGAGCTGGAATAGTGACCAGTTATGGTAGAGGCTGTATTTCCGAGAAAAGCTAGTAAAGCATTTACATTTGTTAAACTTTAGTAAAACTTAAATAATTAAATGTAGTTACTGAAAGTTATACTGTTAAGGTCTTTGCACACTGAGTCCAAAATGTTGCTATGAAATGCTTTTTATCATAACAAATAATTAATCTATTTCACTGTGCAATTCTTGAGCATTATGGTGTTAAAACTATGATTTCAGATTTAAACAAAATTCGACTTTTATTCGTTCCAGGTCATACTACTCTTCCCATGGTGCATACTCGCAGAGTAAACTGGCACTGGTGCTTTTCACCTACCACCTACAGGAACGGCTTTGGGCTCAATCTGATCCAGTAACAGCTAACGCGGTGGATCCTGGCATGGTGGACACTGACCTGTATCAAAACCTGTGCTCTCCTGCTCAGCTGGCAAAAAAGCCTGTGGCTAAACTGCTCTTCAGGGTGAGGCGAAAGATAAAAACAGCTCATTATTTGTTCAAAAATAATTTGATCATTAAAATATTTGAGGGTTTTCTAGCTCAGAAATTACACAGAAGCTACACTCCTATTCTCTTCATATTTCTAAGTATTTTTTGTTGATGCACAATTCATTTTCTCACCTACTTATTCCCTAAATCGGGGAATTTGCTGGTGCCCATCTCACATAGGGAGTGCACCCTGGACGGATTGCCAGTCCATCACAGGGCAACACATAGACCACTCACACACTCCTATGGACAATTTCGAGTGGTCAACCTAATCTGCATGTTTTTGGACTGTGGAAGAAAACTGGAGTAACCAGAGGAAACCCATGCAAGCGAGGGGAGAACATGCAAACTCCCAAACTGAATTGAACCCGGGACATTCTTGTAGTGAGGCAAACGTGCAAACCACTACACCAGCGCACTGCCCTTGATGCACAATTAATGTATTATTTTAACACACATTTCTATTTCTCACCACTTTTACTTTTTTATTTATATTCGAAACAATACAATAATAACAGTTTAAAAACCCTTACTGTTTATCGCCAGTTTGTTTTGATCATTTGCATAAAAGAGGCCAATAATTTTACTTGACAAGGAACTGAGCCCTAAATTGCACAATATTTTATTTGAACCGATGTGGTAATAATGCAATGATTGTAGCTATTGTGGATTTGTTTAATATGATAATGATTCTCTTTAGCGTGGGATGTGACACTCTTCTGCTTACTTCCTGTTTCTTTTTGTTTTTTAATTGGTACATTTATTTTGTTAGCTGTTGGCAAGACCAGCTGGTCCCTTAAATTTGATCTTGGATCTGGATCTTGTAGTGGAGGTCAGAGATAATCTGATTTATTTGATGATGACATCAGAAGATAAGGATGTGTTTGGAGAGGTGGCTTGGGGTGGTGGATGATGTGTGATTAGAGAGGTGGATGGTGATCATCATTGTTGACTGTTCTAGCTGTTAAAACGAGGGATTTTCTCTATTTCTCTATTGTGGTTTTCTGTTTGGTTTGCCTGTCTGATGACACTGATGATTATTTCTGTTTTATGAATATTCTAAAGCCTGCTGTCCTAGAGCTAATTATGCTGACATGAAAGCACCATTTATTGTGGCTAGTAAGCCGCCAGCCAATCTAGTGGCCTTCAAACAAAAAAGATCACACTTATCTTTCTCATCTGAATTTAATTTCCGTGAAACTCCTGCTCTCATCAAGATGATGAGTGCTGATATTGATGCATGGGATGTGCATTGCCATGGTGATTTTCCTTTTACACACATGGGATACATAGGTCAAAGCTTTTATGAATTTTCCTGTGGTCTTTGGATTTATGAGCATTAAAGTGTTTATATTACAAAACCACCATATTAATAAAATTGAGTGGTTTCTGTAACATATTAATAAATGAAGGAGTGGACTCTGTGGCTCAGACTAAATAAATGAATGAAGTCAAATATATATTTATATAATTTTATATTATATATTTTTTTATATATATATATTTTATAATTGTATAAAATACATGACAAATGGCAATACATTGTTTAGGTCTAAACAGTGCTAATATACACGCCCTACCCCTTCTACGTCAGTAACCACCTTTGCGGATGCGATCAAGCATCCGGGCGATGGTGTGTTATTTAAGGTGCGGATTATTGTTTGGATTATCAAGTTTGCGTTTTCCTGAGGATATACACTTTAAGTCTTGTTCCTAGTTCCAAGTTCTGTTCCTAGTTCCGAGTTCAGTAAGATTTCGGTTTATCAGAGTGAATCTGCTGTTTTGTTTTAGTTCTCATTTTTTTAAGCGGTTGTATTACCTTAAATAAAGCGTGCTCTCGTATCCTGGATCCTTTGTCTGCTTTAACGGTGACAAATATAATTATATACATTTACAGGTTTGGCAGTTAAAAACATGTGACTCTCCCAATCCGTCCAGAATTTTTACTGACATAGATTCACCATCTGTAAGCACATGCCATGCCTAGTAAAGAGCTAACAGAAGGATCATTAATAACGGACTTAAGGCATCATTTCACAACTGAATAGACAAAGAAATTAGGGAAACACTTTAGAAAATTATTTTAAAAGGGAAAAGAGGCGGGGGGGGGGGTGGATTTCTGACAGATTATCCAGATGTTAACACTCAAAAACAAAAAATAAACCAGAAGCACAGCACCATTCAAGAAGAGTTCTAACTAGGTTTGTGGAATATTTAGATATTTTTAGCTCTGTCTTAGTCACTGACAGCAATTTCTTCCAGGAATGTATAAACAGAAGAAGAGAGAAAGTGAGCGAGACGTGTCCTAGGTTTATGTAATCTCATGGAGTCATTTGGTTTTAAATTATGCAATAAAGTGGGACAAACAAGTTGAAAGACGACTAACTCTGGACCAGAGACTCTTGATGGGTTTTAGTCCCCATTTATAATGACCTTTTATACTGACCTTTCAAATGTCTCTCAAAGAGCATGTGCTGCATCCTATTACGTAGTAGCTGCAGATAAATTTATCCAAACCTTTACTTTATTTTTATGGTTTGGTGTCCCGTTCAATTTTAAATAGTATTTGCTGTTCACTCTTATGGTTAAGTGTCCCGTATGCTTTCTTTATAGCTGTCTGTCTGTCTTCTCTCTCCCTCTCTCTACCTTAGTATTTTTGTCTTATCAAGTAAAATTAGTCAAATCCCGTATAGAGTTCTATTAAACTGTTAGCTTAGTCCTTTCCTGTCTTGTTCGCTTGTGATTCCAGGAGAAGTTGGCAGAAAAGTGTCTTGTTGCGAATGAACTGAATTTCTGCTGGACTTCAGGGAAGAAGTATTGATTTAAGCAACAGTTCCTGTTAGTCTTTTTAGCAGCTTGTTCTTTCAAGGCATTTATCTCATGAGTGGTTGAGTGTGAGAGGTGGTGGTGGGGGGGTGTTATTTTTATTTTTTTTGCAATATTGATTCCACGAGAAAGATTTTGTAAAAGCTCACTGATCCAAATTCAAATTCTTTTACATGGGAAAGTGGAAGAGGAAATTGCTTGCCTGTGACTGGCCAGTGTCGGGGATGGAATTTTAAAGCACAGGCCATTCCAGAGCTGTTCCACAACACCAAATCTGCTTCCGTACTTAATCGGCCTGAGGTCAAGACTGACTGATTGCATACATCTCAATCTCACTGGACACTGGACAGAGAAAAATGGTTCAGTCTACACATAAATACAGGCTAAAAATTCTTTTTAAAAATGTGCTGATGAAACCCCTGCCTCTTGCCCTATCTGCTCAGGGATAGGCTCCGGCAGACTCCTATGACCCTGAAGTAGAGAATAATGAATGTGCTGATGTATTATATACTAAATGGATAAAAGGTGTTGCACACCTGACCATCACATCCGTATTTTAACCTTTTTATTTCTTCCCTCTTAATTACCTCCACGATTCTACTAAGACTTTCCATTAGATGGTGTGTAACTGTGCAGATTTGTGTTAGTTCAGTTTGGACACTAATGTTAGGTGAGAAGTCTGGGTGCAGATGGTGTCCCAGTTTATTCCAAAGCTGTCCAGCAGTGTTGAGTTAGAGTCAGGGCTCTGTGCAGGGCAATCAATTTGTTAAACTTCAACCGCAACACATAGCATGTTTTCATGGAGCTCAAGGTATTTCTGCTTACGAGTGTTCTCAGTGTTTGGGTCTCTTCATTTCAGCAAAAAAATGTTTTTAAAGGAAATCAAGAGTGTGTGAACAAAAGATCATCGTCACCCTATTGAATATTTTCCTAGCTACCGGCATTGTGAAGTTTTCTACCTGCTGACAGATGCTGGAAGAGATTATTGGAGGGATGGACGGGGTATCCCTCTAATAATATCTTTTAGCTTCTGCCAGCAGGTAGAAAGTACCAGAATATCAAATATCGCTCTTTTAGATTGCTTAACTAAACTCTACCTACCAGCTGAACCCATAAACACACTCTCCTTTTTAAGTGTAATTCTGAGACTCACACACACACACACACACAAACACACACACCTGTGGTAATTTCCCTTTTCCATGTATATAGACACATTCTATAAACACTACATATGACAGTACATGTTTACTTGTACACTGCAAATCATTCAAGTGTCTTTATGCACATCTCGTGTACAAATCCCATGTACAAATCTCATGTACAAATCCCATGTACAAATCTCATGTACAAATCTCATGTTCAAATCTCATGTTCAAATCTCGTATACAAATCTCATGTACAAATCCCATGTACAAATCTCATGTGCAAACCCCAGATACAAATCCCATGTACAAATCCCGTATACAAATCTCATGTGCAAATCCCATGTACAAATCCCATGTACAAATCTCATGTGCAAACCCCGGATACAAATCCCATGTACAAATCCCATGTACAAATCCCGTATACAAATCCCATGTACAAATCCCGTGTACAAATCCCGTGTACAAATCCCGTATACAAATCCCGTATACAAATCTCATATACAAATATAAAAATTCACTTTATTTGAGTTATTAATGAGTTTCTGGAGGCTCCTTCAAAAAATAATTGTCTCTTGCTAAAAAGACTACTATGTATATTTATTAATGAATTGAGCAAACAAGTTCCTGTGTAGGTCAGTGGTCATGCTGTTGTATTTCTAACTGGAAAATTGTGGGTTCAATTTCTAGTACCACCAAGCTATCACGGCTGGGCCCCGGAGAAAGTATTTTAACTCCTATTTGATTAGTTGTATAAATTAAGTAACCGTAAGCCACTTTGGTGCCTGCCGATGTGATGGGTTGTATCCTTGTCCAGTTGTGTGTTCTATGCTTTTTGTGACCCAAGTCCTGTGGAATAGACGCTAATGTGTTTGTAGGATAAGCTGTAATAGAAATAAGTACAGTAAATGGATGGATGGTTGCAACACATGGAGATAGCAAAGGTCAATTAGTTTCTTTTTGTGGAACAGTAGTGAATGGCATCCAATGTCGTATTGAGTATATAAACCCTCTCATTTCCATTACCAATAAAGTAACTGCAAATCAGTCACTTTGCTTATTAAAAACCAAGCAGCACTTTACAATCTTTAAGAACTTTTCAATTTTTTTGCTTGAATCCACAATTAATTCTAAACACTGAATTTTTCAGACTTAAACTGGATTTGAATGTTTTAATGCTCATGTTTGTAATCTTCCCTGTTTCTCTCTCCCCCCCTGTACAGACGCCAGCTGAAGGAGCATCCACGGCTGTCTATGCAGCCACCACCCCTGACCTGGAGGGACTCGGTGGCTTGTACTTGTACAACGGCCAAAAAAAGATCTCCTCTACAAGCTCCTATAATAAGCAGCTACAGGAAAAGCTGTGGACCAAGAGCCATGCCATGGTGCTGCTTCAGGAAGCCTGAGGAACATCTGAACAATCAATCGTCATCCTAGACGAGCATTTGGTTCATGATAATGATGTCAAACGTTTGTTTGGATTGCACTTTGTCTCATCCTTTGTATATTGTGTGTTCGCAGAAACCAGTCTTTCTCTAAGTGCTATCACTAGAGATTAATTCTTCTGCCCAAGCGTTAATAATACTTACAAAATGAACGGAACACATTTTATTTCCAAGCCCTGTGTGTCATGATTCTGCAGTAGGAATTAGAACTTCCAAACATTATGAAGCAATCAATGCAATAACAAGTTCTATTGATTTGCCAACCTGTGGCTTTTGAAATACTGTGTAAAACAAATCAGCTGACCGTTAGATCATGGCCATGTATCGCCTCAAAAAAGTCCAACAGGGACATCGCTCTGCCTCTGTTTTAATCTCCTGTCTCGTCTTGTGCCGTCTTCAGTGGATTTGCCAGGTTTCTGTGCGTTCCTCTTCACTCTGCTACATTAAACCTGCTCTAACACTGTAGTGATGGAAACCATCGATTGCAGCCCAAAAAACAGGCCAGACAAAGGATACAATGCTACAGCTTTTCAACTTGATGTAGCTCCTGGTTTTTGTTGGTTTCTTTGGGTGACTGTGGCTTGTTGGAAAATGTGATTGTTGTGTCTGAGCCATACAAATGTAGTGTTCTGATTTTCTATATTCACCTCTTGTTACGTACAGGAGGATTTTTGTAAATACAGTGTTTGGATACTACTAGATGGCAAAATTCAACCACAGAAGCCCACCTGTAGTGGTGGTGATCAGGGGGGGCTATATAAACTTTGTGGCCATGATGGTATTTTGCAGTGGGTAAAACCGTAATTATTTTATGGTCTATTAATTTACATGTAAATTCTAAATAGTTTATAAAGTGAGAGGAAATAAAATGCAGCACCTGCTGCAGCCACCAAAACATTTTTAGAAGCAAAATAACTCTTGTCCAGGTCACACTATTTCAAAAAGTAATCAATTGATAATTAAAATCATATTATTGCATTAGCCAGAAGCAAAAGTAAATTTGTGTAACAGGCATTATTTGATTGGGTATGATTTGTTTATAGATATTTTTGCAATCAAAAGATTTGCTGTGTGGAAGTGTGTTGTCCTTTATAACACCTCCTTGTCCCAAAATGAGAAAATATCATTTGTATCTGTCAAATGTTACTGTGATTAATGTACAGTGTCTGTATTTATGTACAAGTGGCCAATGAGTTTGCTGTAACGTTTAACATTGTCTCACTGTTCATGATTACGAAATCTCTTGCTTTTAGCCAATCACGGATCGGATTTTGCTCAGATCCTTGCGCATCGTACAACGCACGCTAATAATCAGTCTGAGCCCTTTGGCTTTTCAACCCGAAAGCGAGGGTAATTACAGCCCTAATTGCAGACCTAGCATAATTACTTCCTTTGCTCGGCTAGCAGTCGTTGTAATTAGCTAGCTGATAAGAAGGTGAGGAATAAATCTGTAACAATATTGAGAGTTGATCAGAAGCGCAGCTTAGGAAAAGATAATTGCATATACCATCTTGACTTATTAAAGGCAACCCCCGCTCACTGTGTATGGTTTGATCATTATTTTTCAGCCCATTAACACACTGGGCTGAAACACAAAGGAAGTGTTCCGTGAAGTGATGGGGAAACGCAGCAGTCCCTTAAACCAGGGGGGAAATAAGATAAAGACATGCTTTTCATTTGGGTGACATTTCCAAAAGAAACCTTGAATTCAATGTTACTTCAGTTGTTGTGTCTTTATTTGATATGTGATGCTGGTGGGTGGAGAATTAAAATTTATTTTTGTGCAATGAAAAACGCTTCCCTGTGTCGATAAAGAAAGATTCAGCATTTGGGTTTGGGAACTGCAGTCTAGATCAGCCATGTGTTCTTGTGCTAACTGTCAAAAGGATGAGTGTGTGGGTGTGTGTTTGGCTTTTCACTCTAGCACTACTTGACTCATCAAAGACTGATGGGTCACATGGTCCCACAGCAGCCTGGGCAAATCAAAAAGATCCGTTTGAAGTCCTGACAGACGGTATCCTCATCCTCCACCCAACATTCACTGAGCTGAATATAAAGACAATCTCAAGGGTTGACACAACAGGATGCAACTCGCGCCACAATCGCTTATCAAAAACACTCAAATTTGGCAACCGATCTCTTGTTCTACTTTAGAGCAGTATATTGGAAATAGGGTTAAAGGTTAAATAAGCATTTTGAATAAGTGTCATAATTAGATGGTAGTGGTGAGGAGGTTTACTCTGGATACTGTGGTTTCCTCTCACATGTGTAAATGTGTGTGTTTCATATGTGACCCTACAATGGACCTTTTCAGCATGTAAACGCCTGGCTTTCACACAATGCCAGCTGGGACAACAGGTCCTAATGACCATAGTAAGGATAAACAGTATATTTCTGCTAATAATTATAATTTAGATGCTTGAGCAGCCAAGCTTTAGACCAGGGGTCACTAAAACCTTTTATTTTTTGTGAGATAAGAGTTCTTATCTTTAATGGCGGTGGGTTAGAAGAGAAATGACTCCCTGTATCATTGTGAAGATTTTATTAAGATTTTAACTGTATCTATATTGCCTCCTAATACTAGATCAGACCTTTCAAGAGATCTTCACTATATTGCCAAAAGTTTATGGTCACCTGACCATCAGGTCCATATGAGGTTCCTCTTCAAACTGTTGCTACAAATATGAAACCCACAGTACATTATTCCTTTACTGGAACTAAGAGACTCCAACACTGTTCCAGTATGACAATGTCCCTGAGCACAAAACCCCTGACCTCCATTATCACATGCTGGGTTATTGTTAGAGTGTAAAGATCAGCACAATGTCCTGATCTTACCACCACTTTGGGATGAACTGGAATAGCATCTGCATCCCAGACTTTAGTGTCTGATCTCACTAATATTGTTGGAGCTGAATGAAGAGATATCTCACATTCAAGCACAACATTAGATTGGAAGGTCTTATTGGAAGATTTTCCATCCAATAGCAAAATGGGAATAAATCCGAAATAAGATTTACTTAAGATATATCGTATGTATACAATATGCGCCGGTAAACAAAATATTTGGCAATATAATGTATATCCTAGCAAAAGATAACCGATAGTCAGTCATTTCTGTCCATTCGACAAAACTTACTTTCGATTTCCTGCATTCGGAATTCACTTTTCTCTTCCCCAACTATCTGGCCATTTTTTCATTCATTCATTCATTCATTCATTCATTCATCTTCTTACTGATCGCTTATTCCCTAATTCGGGGTCACGGGGGTATCCCAGCGCACATAGGGTGAGAGGTGGGGGTACACCCTGGACGGGTCACCAGTTCATCTCAGGGACAAACACATAGACAAACCACCACTCACACACACATTGACTCCTATAGACAATTTTGAATCTAATCTGCATGTTTTTGGACTGTGAGAACAAACCGAAGTACCCGGAGGAAACGCGGGGAGAACATGCAAACGCCGCACAGAAAGAACCCCCGGCCCGGGAATCAAACCCGGGACCTTCTTGTTGTGAGGCGACCGTGCTGTCCAATACGCCACCGCGCCGCCCCTGGTCATTTTTTGTGCCTTTCAGTTTTCTTGCTAGCTGACATACCGTAGTACCTCCTCCATCAGCATGGAACGTTATGTGCTATATATTATAGCAGACTGTCACAGAGGTGAATCTAACATATATTCTACCAGTAAATAAGCTCGTTTTATTTTAAAAGCCTTAATTATCAAGTGTATGTCAAATATACATTTTCAAAACTCATTGTTACCAAAAGCGCTGCTACTGTAACTTACCTCTTATAACCTGGAAATCAAAACCTGGATCTAATCTCACACCTGCCTGTTTATTCACTTTTCTTTTATTTATTTATTCTAGCTGAATGTCCCAACCTTTTACCTATATCGACATGGTCATTTTTCTCTATTATTATTGGGGATTGAAGGTACTAAAAAAAAAACTTTAAAACCTTATACTCACTGTATTTTCTACTAATATATTTAGCTTGTACAAAACATTAGAGGAAAAAACAACATTCCCAATATCCAGTGGTAGCCAGGAATAATGGATTATAATTTTATTTTATGATTCATTCTATAAAAGGTCAACCAGAAACCATACTTATATTGTTTTAGCTTTAATAACAGTGTATTTAAATAACCTTCTTTTTGTGAGGGTAGTTGGGTAGAAATGATGGCTGTTGTAGCTGTCATTTTATTCCCAGAAAAATAGAACCAGTGATGTTTGAATCCAGATGGGCGGCGCCGTGGTGTAGTGGTTAGCACGCTCGCCTCACAACAAGAAGGTCCTGGGTTCGATTCCCGGGTCTGGGGTCTTTCTGTG
>JAOTRA010065918.1:0-15039 GCA_026260255.1 Pseudolaguvia tuberculata | reverse complement strand
AAGAGTAGTGGAAGCCAGGCTGAGGGAAGAGGTGGCCATCTGTGAGCAACAGTATGGTTTCATGCCAAGGAAGAGTAGCACAGATGCAATCTTTGCTTTAAGGATGTTGATGGAGTATAGAGAAGGTCAGAAAGAGTTGCATTGTGTATTTGTGGATCTGGAGAAAGTATACGACAGGGTTCTGAGAGAGGAGCTGTGGTATTGTATGAGGAAGTCAGGTGTAGCAGAGAGGTATGTGAGGGTGGTGCAGGTCATGTATGAGGGCAGTGTGACAGCAGTGAGATGTGCGGTCTAATGTCGGACTGTTTCAAGGTGAAGGTAGGATTGCATCAAGGATCAAACCCTTTCTTGTTTGCAGTGGTGATGGATAGGTTGACAGATGAGGTCAGAGTCTCCATGGACAATGATGTTTGCAGATGATATTCTGATTTGTGGTGAGAATAGGGGTGGGTTGAGAAGAATCTGGAAGGGTGGAAGTAAGGTGAATGAAAGTCAGCAGGAGCAACTGAGTACATGTGTGTGAATGAGGGGGACGGCAATGGAGTGGTGAGGTTGCAGGAAGTGGAGGAGTTTAACTACCTGGGATCAACAGTACAAAGTAATTGACAGTGTGTTAGAGAAGTGGAGAAAAGAGTGCAGGTAGGGTTGACTGGGTGGAGAAGAGTGGCAGGAGTGATTTGTGATCGGTGAGTCTCTGCAAATGTGTTTATAGAACTGTAGCGAGACCTGCAATGTTGTACAGTTTAGAGACAGTGGCGTTGTCAAAAATACAGGAGGAGGAGCTGGAGGTGGCAGAGTTGAAGGAGGTTTATGTATGTGGTGAGGGAAGACATGCAGCTAGTTGGGGTGAAAGAGGCAGATGTACAGGGTAGTGTGGAGAAGAGTGATCCGCTGTGGCGTCCACAAACAGGAGCAGCCAAAAGGAAAATGAGAAGTTTGCTGCAGTCTTTAACAATTCCTCTCTACTAGCATCAACAGCTCCGAAGGTCTTATGATGTATTTCTTTGGCATTGTCCATTTAACCAGCATCATCACAATCACCACCTCTATGGATCCTCTTTATCCATGTAGTTCGAGTGTCATTTTTTCCATCGGTGTAGCATCACATTCTGCACCACTGCATATCATGTCACCGGCTTCCTGCTTCGGCCAAAGGACCAAAAACACAAACATCCACAGCAAACTTCAAAACAAATCTTTCTTTGAATAACCTACTACATCAAATAACTATGGAAAATCTTAATAGTTTGTTATTATGTTACATAAAAGTTATTATTAAATGTTATTGTAACTGTGTGTATGTCTATCAATATAAATCAGCAGCTACTTTATAAAATCATTACGTAGCAGTGTCACACCACCTTTAATCGCTTTTTAATCAGGCAGACGCCTGAAGTACCTAAGCGGTTCTTGGGATGCGCGGTGTGCACGCGCGAATACTTTGTTGAATCCCTTAGCAGTGTAGCGCAGAAGTCAACTTTACCATATATGGACAAAGGCAAGCGTTCCTCGCGCCGCTGTTGCTTCCGGGTTTGTGCGATTAGGCGGAGATCGAAGCGGCCGGTAACAGAGGGACCGAGTTAAAGGATCCGGACGCCGCCGTTTATCATTTTATTAAAATAGGAATAAATTAACACTACGCGAAGAACCAGCGGACCAACATGTCGTATGAACTGAGTAAGTAGAAATGTTATTAAATCTTCTATGGGTTGTGTTTGGCAACCCGGAAATCATGATGCTAATGACAGCGGCTGTGCTCCAATTGTCAGTCTTGTAATTCCGTAGGCTACTCGACTGTCCTTTTATACTAATAAACTAAAAAATCATCTTTATTAATGACTTATAATTCCCGACAAGTGAAAATAGGCACTCTGACGTCATCAGCACTCGACAAATAAAACAAACCGACAAGTAGCATTAAACGAAATGACGTTAGCCAAGCGGTTAACACTCTACGGCGAGTTTAAAGGGGAGAGTGAAACGCGGTTGTTTTTGTGCCAAGTGTTTTAAGTTGATGAAATGTAATTTTCAATGATTTTTAACTTATTTACGCCTCTCACGTCAAAAGCTCGGTGGAAGCGGAAATTACCGGAAATACTGTCAATTCGCACGTCATTCAGGGATGACTCGTACGTTCGGAATGGATGCTGTACTATAAACATTTAGAATAAAAAGATATATTAAATTCATTCATCCGTTCGTCAGGGTATACCCTGGAAATGTCGCCAGTCCATCTCAGGGCCACACATAGACGAACAACCTCACACAATCGCACTCTTATGGACAATTTTACAATCACTATCAATCTAATGGTTTATGGACTGTTGGAGGCAACCGGGGTGCTCAGAGGAAGTGCTGCTGCCCTGTTCGTTCGTTCATTCATTAATTAATTCATTCATCCATTCATTCGATTTTGAGATTTTCATTAAGAGTGTCAGGATTAGAAATTAGTTTATTAGAGTGACTGCACATATTGGTAGAAGAATGCTGAGGCTGGAGGTGCTGAGCAGGAGGAGAAGAGGAAGACCAAGGATGAGGTTTATTGATGTGGTGAGGGAAGATATACAGGTAGTTGGGGTAGTTGATATACAGATGTGGAGGACGGTAGTGTGGAGAAGAGCAATCTGCTGTGGTAACCCACTTAATCCCTAATTCAGGATCAAAGGGGTCTGCTGGAGCCTCTCCCATCCCACATAAAGGGTGAAACGCAGGGGTACACACTGCACCAGTCTATTGCAGGGCCAGACATAAACTGACAACCACACTCCCACTGTCTCCTTTGAATGATTAACAATCAGTGATCAACCCAATGTAAATGTTTTTGGACATGTGTATGGCTGTATCTGTGTGTTGCTAGGAATAGGGTAGGAAGTGGTAGCCTAGTGGTTAAGGTGTTGGACTAGTACCAGAAAGACCGGGGTTCCAAATGCCTAACTGTAGGATGATGTAAAAAGATTTTTGCTGCTGCTACAACTTTTGGTAGCTACTAACGTAGAAGAACATTCCATAAATTGGGACACTTCCAAAATCAAATGCTGTTGGATTTTACCCCCTTGTGCTCTGATTATAAAGTATATAACAATACTAGAGATCTCAGCAGAGTGTTCGAACCGCTTACTGTAACTACATTCTTATTATTGTTGCCCACCAGCCGACGTGATGTCATGACCACTAACAGCAAACCCAAATGTTTAATGCATATGGCACACACACCCACACACCGTCTAGACTTCAAAGCTAGAAAAGGGTTGGTTTCTTGTGTTAACAAGCCTTAAAACAACAAATGTTCAGCTATTATTCTGTCTATTTTGTTCTGATCTGTAGTGCGGTCCAATATTTCCCTTTCCCAGAATTCAACAACTTCAACAGAATAATGTAAAATAATGTCCACTAACCTGCCAAAAGTGTCACCTGACCTTATTCCAGATCGACTCTTCGTTTTGCTGTTTCATGATTCTATTAAAATATGTAGGAAGTGGTGGATTAGTGGTTAAGCTGGTTGACTGATACGAGAAAGACCGGGGTTTGATTCCCAGTTCCAGCAAGCCACCACTGTGGGTCCCTGAGGAAGGCCCACTCAAGATTTATTCAGCTACAACTGTATTAGTGAGATCAGACAATAACATCGGGTCTGGGATTCACTTCATCCCAATGGGGTTCAGTGGTGGTAAGATCAGGACTGTATGGACGCTGGTGTTTTTTTCCCTCTAATAATAACCCGGCATGTAATAATGGAGCTCAGGTTTTTGTGCTCAGGATCATTGGCATATATTTACATTACATTTACATTTCCAGCATTTGGCAGATGCCCTTATCCAGAGTGACTTACAAATATTACAGCAATTTTACAGCAGGTTTACGGGGCTTGCTCAGGGACCCACAGTGATTGCTTGGTGGTGCTGGGAATCAAACCCGGGTCTTTCTTGTATTACATATATCCAACACTTTAATCACTAAGCCACCACTTCCCATGCTGGAACAGTGTTGGAGTCTCTTATTTCCAGTGAAAGAATAATGTAATGTAATGCCAACAAACATTCTAGACTAGTGGTGGATTCTCGGTCCTGGCGGACCTGCAGATTCTCGGCCCTGGTGGACCTGGGGTTTATCTCCAACCCCAATTAAACATAACTGAACCAACCAATCAAGGTTTGGCTAGGTGTACTTGAAACACACAGGTTAGGTCAAGTTGGATTTAAACTTTGCAGGACACTTCTAAGATTTGAGATTGCTCACCCCTGCTCTAGACCAACTGTGGGGTTCCAGATTTTTAACAACAGTTTGGAGAGAAACCACATACGGATTTGATGGTCATATTGCGTCAAAATAGTGTGTGTGCATAGTGTTTAGTGCTTGTATATTAGTTTGCGCTGTCAGTCTGAGCACTATTATCCGGATCATGTACAGTTTTCCTAATGTTATTGTTAATCTCAGTTTCAGTTTATTTTTCTGTGTCTCGTGAATGCCTTATTAAGTATATTTTAAAAATTCCTTGTGTTAACCTCCTACAGAGCATTTGTTCGCCAGCCTTCCTCAGATGGAAAGGGGCGTGGCCAAGGTTCTCGGCGGGGACCCGAAAGGGAACAACTTCCTGTACACAAACGGAAAAAGCGTCATCATCCGGAACATTGATGTAAGCTGTGTCTCCATCTTAAGTTGATGTTTGTGAGTTGTGCTCTAACATTCAGCTAGAACAGGAAAACCAAAGTAAGGAAAAATTTAGCTAAATTTTATATTTAGCTAGTAAGTAACACGTAAATAAAAATCATGTGCCTTGTGCACAATGTGGTATTCACTGTACCGTATTTTCCAGACTATAAAGCGCACTTAAAATCCTTTAAATTCTCAAAAATCTATCAATGTTTATGAATTTTGTAAGCTGCAGAGCCGCACCGTTTGAAGGATTGTCTGAACTTTATGACTACCACAGTCATAAAGAGTCACAGAGTTTTGTGGAGTAATATAGTTCTGCTTAATGTTCCTTATAATCCGGTGCACCTACCATATTCCGGAAAATATGGTAAATATTCAGCATATTAAAGCTAAACTTTTAGTTGAAAATGTTCAATTATTCATACAATCATTCATCTTCTAACCCACTTATTTCCCAAGTCTTTTTCACGGGGGTCTGCTGGAGCCTATCCCAACGCACATGGATGCACACTGGACTGGTTGCCAGTCCATCACAGGGCCACACAGAAGAACAACAACCACACACACACTTTCTCCAATGGGAAATATTGAGTCATCAATCAACCTGATGTGCATATTTTTGGATTGTGGGAGGAAACTGGAGTACTTGTTTTCAGGCGCCTTTCTGTTTGGGCTATGCATGCTTTCCCAGTGCTTGCGTGAGTTTATGCTGGGTACTTCGGTCAAAACTTGCATGTTAGGTCAGCGAGAGAAAGTCGGCATGCATATAGCCTGGCTGCTGGTATTGCGTTAAACAATAATAATAATACACTGGCAAAAAACGTCACCACATGGATTTAACTAAGATCTGGGGTTGGTCAGCTTTAGGTTCAGTAACAGTATGTGCTCAAAGAATGACGTCAGCTGACTACCTGAATATACTACATGACCAGTTTATTCCATCAATGGATTTTTTTTTTTCTGTTCTGATTGCACAGCCATATTCCAAGCTGGCAATGCCCGGATTCAACGGGCTCAAATTGTGAAGAAGCCATTCAGGGAGTATGACATCATTTTCAAACATGCACTGGCTATCACAGAGTCCATACCGTAACCCCATAAAGAATCTTTGAGATGTTCTGTAGCAGTCAGACTCTACTATCATCAATACAAGATCTTAGTGAAAAATTAATGCAACCCTGGATGTAAATAAATCTTGTGACACTGCAGAAAATTATCGAAACAATTCCACAGCCAAATTAAAGAGAGAGGCACTCTAACCAAATATTAGTGTGGAACCTTTTTATTTTTGAGGCTGACTTTTTTTTTTTTTTTGGCCAGGCAGTGTATATTCCCTAGCCAGATTAGCGTTACACTCCTTGCACCTGATAAAGTGCAACAAGTTAAAATCCTGTCCCATAGGGATGTTTTTGTCATGGCTAAGGAGCCCTGGAGAACCGTTATAGTTACTGAGGGCTTCTCTAAAACACAAGTGATTTGATAAGTCTAAACCACCAAGCTGCCACTGCTTGGGCCCCTGAGCAAAGCCCTTAACAACTTATCGCCCAATAATCAAATGTCGTCGATTGCTTGTGTTCCAGAATCCCTCTATTGCTGATGTTTACACTGAGCATCCTCATCAAGTCATCGTCGCCAAATACGCACCAAGCGGCTTCTACATTGCCTCAGGAGGTGAACGGTTTCGCTTTCTTGTCGGTGTGTGTGTGTCAGTGTGTGTGTCGGTGTTTTAGGAGTAACTCAAGATTTCAGTATACTTTTACACATACCTATACTCACTAGATTAAAAAGTGTACTGTTTCTTGTCTCACTCTGTAACAAACCCCCTTCACCACCACCACTGACCTAGTCGCCCCACTGACTGTACAGTATTTATGGAGCAGACAGGTGTAAGTATAATTTGTTTTAATAATCTGGTTTGTCTCGCTGCACTTCAGACTTGTCGGGTAAGATTCGTATTTGGGACACGACCCAGAAGGAGCACTTGCTGAAGTACGAGTATCAGCCATTTGGTGGAAAGATAAAGGACATCAGCTGGACAGAGGACAGCAAGCGTATCGCTGTAGTGGGGGAAGGACGAGAAAAGTGAGTCGTTTGTTTATTTCAGAATCGCCTACACATGCTGCTGGAACATCATCTTGGGAATTTCAGAGAATACTCCAAGTGCAACAGGAATTTTAAAATAAAAAAAAATGTCTCTTAACTGTATATACAGGCTTTTGATTATAAAACACATTCCCAGTTTCCTATTGATTACCGCATCAGAACTGAGAACCAATCAAATTTGAGTCATGTATATATGTGTCTAGGTTTGGTGCAGTGTTCCTGTGGGACACCGGCTCCTCCGTGGGTGAGATCGTCGGTCATAGTAAGATCATTAACAGTGTGGACTTCAAACTCACTCGTCCCTATAGACTGGTCACAGGCAGCGACGACAACTGCACCACCTTCTTTGAGGGACCGCCCTTCAAATTTAAGTGTACCATCAGCGTGAGTTCAATGGCGTAAATGTTATCTCCGTCTCTCTCACTCTCTACCACACACACACTACACAATGTACAAACATTACCTAAACTTCGGCTATGTCATAAAGTCACATGGGTGTGTCCCAAACCACAGTATAAGCCACCGCTATCCTGTGTGTGCTGTATGTGTGGGTTTGTGTTGTCACCAAAGTGTTCTGAGTGAGCTAACAAGAATGTGCCACGTCCGAACACGTTTCTCACATTTGCACACATACATACACACGTGCAGAAATTCATGTAAAACATTTTATCGTGGAAGCATTTGACGCATTTTGCTGTTTATGGACGCAGCGGCAAAATCATTTACACACACGTATGGGTAAAAGGTGTGTACGGTTAGGAGCATGTGTGGGTAAATGGTGCATAGAGTTAGGGGGGTGTATGCATACATACACACATGTAAAAACATTTATGCCACCCAAGACCGACTGTTTTCACTGAAAAGTATCCTCCTCAAAAATAACTATCCAGTCATTATTCTAAACATCCAATAATTTCATGTCCAAATTCTGTTTAAGTTGTTTCACTTTGTGTCATCACAGTGGAACAGTCAATGCAACTACAGACCTCAGGAAAGGGTTTTTAGGACATATATATTGATCATATACACAATTTTTGTAGTTTTATACGCCTTTTTGTATTTTTCAGCAAACAATAAATTACCTTTATATTTGATCACGCTAGTATATTGCCTGATGTTTTGAACGCCCAACCTTTTAATTAGTAAATTATTATGTAACAACAGCAATAAATCCTACTGATCTCCAGTCAGCAAAATAAACAGCAAATATCTGCTTGTATTAGATATTTGCTATTATTATAGCTAACCTGTTGCGTGTTCTAGAGGACCCAGATGGATTGTGTTGCAAATGTCGACAAATCGCAGGCTAGCCAACTCAAGTGGAATTGAGCCTGCTAGATTTTTTTCCTACTGAATTATTTTAGCAAATTAAACCGGACTGGAATTTGTACAGTGTTGCAAATTTGTGAAGTAGCAAGTAACTGCTAGCCAAAAGGTTAGCATTTTGTTGACATCTGCAAGATGATCGATCTCGGTTGAAACATGAAGGTCACCTTGAAATGACCTAAATAGTCCTCTTTAGAGTAATATTGGGATGGGGAAATCATGCCAGTCTTGCTTTGCATGTGCATTTAACAACCAAATTGTCTGGGTCACAGTGGAAAAACTGCTTAGAGGACACATTCAAATGGTGGCTGAAACTTAAGAGGGGAGAATTGAGATATTCATTAAACGTTGAAAACCGAAAGGTCCATTTTACTAACTCATTAATCAAAAAAAGGGTGGCGTAGTGGATAGCACCGTTGCCTCACAACAGAAAGTCCCGGGGTTCGAATCCCAGGCAGGGGATCCTTTGTATGGAGTTTGCATGTTCTCCCCTCGCTTGTATGGGTTTCCTCCGGGTACTCCGGTTTCCTCCCACAGTCCAAAAACATGCAGATTAGGTGATTCTAAATTGTCCATAAGAGTGAATGTGTGTGTGAATGGTTGTTTGTCTGTGTTGCCCTGCGATGGCCTGGCGACCCGTCCAGGGTGTACCTCCTCTCACCCTATGTGTGCTTGGATAGGCGCAGCAAACCCCTGTGACCCCGAATTCGGAAATAAGTGGGTAAGATATTTTTTTTACTTTTCGTGAAAAAAGCAAATGCATCAAAATGTCCAGTATTTTAAGATTAATCTGGAAAAAAAACTGTCCGCCTTTAGCCACTTAATATTCAGCAGCTATTAGAGCTGAACTAAAGCCACATTTTTACAGAAGAATCACGACAGACAATGTAAAGCGTGTAATGTAAAAACATCTGCTTTCTAAACAAATGAAGTACTTTTGCAAATCTGCTCAAAATGTTTGCCTGTACGAGTTAAATCAGTGCAAAATAAAAACTAGCCTAAAACAAGACTAAAGATTCATCTGTTTCTACTGGTAGTGTTACCAGATTCCTGCCCTAGTGTTGCCAAATTGAGCTGGTTCCTACCCCCATGTTGCCAGACATATTGTGTATCCCTAATTTTACATGTTCTTAATGGCTCTAAAATGTGTGTGTGTTGACTCTGTATTTTTTTTGTTCTTGCTCTGTCCACAGGATCACAGCCGTTTTGTTAACTGTGTCCGTTTTTCTCCTGACGGCAGCCGTTATGTTTCAGCAGGAGCTGACGGACAGGTAAAGTGCAGATGTTACTCACCTTGAGGTCACTGTCACCTTTGTGAAGCTCAATACTAGTCACTCATCTAATGTAAAGCAAGTACCCCACATAAGCAAGTGGGAAGTGGTAGCCTAGTAGTTAAGGTGTTGGACTAATACCAGAAAGATTTGGGTTCGATTCCCACCTCCACCAAGCAACCACTGTGGGCCCTTGAGCAAAGCCCTTAACCCACAATTAGTCAGTTGTTTAAAAAAAAAAAAAAAAGAGACTAAATGTACATATATTGTTTGACTTATTGTTTATTCTTTTTTTTTTATTTTTTGCTTCTCTTGCTATATTGTACATATTCTGCTTTTACCCCCCCCCCCCCCGCCCCTACCACGCACATACATACATACACACACACACACACTCACTGACCTGTATAGATTTTTTTAAACCATATTTCTCCAGACTTTCCTCTCCTCCAGGTTTATAATTCAGTCTGTCTCCTTTCTTTAAGATTCACATTTACGACGGAAAGACTGCGGAGAAACTGGGCTCACTAGGAGGAGAGAAAGCTCACGATGGCGGGGTTTACGCTGTATGTATTTCAATTAATTCAATCTTTTTCCTAAAGGAAGAGTGTACATAATGCTAGACTTCAGCAAGCCAAAATACTAACTTAAAAACTTTAATTGAAAATGTCTAATACTCCAAATTGTCCTGTCCAGGTGAGCTGGAGTTCAGACAGCGCTCAGCTCATCTCCGCATCCGGCGATAAGACAGTCAAGCTATGGGACGTGGCCAGCGGTACGGCCGTGACCAGCTTCCAACTGGGCACAGACGTTATGGATCAGCAGCTGGGTTGCCTGTGGCAGAAAAACCACCTCTTGAGCATTTCACTGTCAGGCTACATTAACTACCTGGATAAGAACAACCCGAACAGACCGATCCGCACCGTCAAGGTTGGCACAGTGAGGTGAAGCTTTAAAATTCCAAACACAGCAAGTAAAATAAGATCGGTTGGTTGTTGCTCATTTTAGGGTCACAGTAAATCCATCCAGTCTGTGACTGTACATAAAGACAACGGGAAGGACATCATCTACTCTGGTAGCCATGATGGACACATCAATATCCTTAAAACACACATCATAGACAGATTGTAATGTTTTAATAGGGTTAATTTGGTGACCTTTTATGGACGGTTATGAACGGGGTCTCCAGTGTCACTGGGTCGAGTCAAAAATAAACAAATAGAGTTTCTTTCTTAACATGTGTTTACATTACTGGGACGCCAATAGCGGCGAGAACGAGGCTCTGTCAGGCAAAGGACATGCAAACTCTGTGGTTAGACTCGCTGTGGACGACTCTGAGCGACTGGTGAGCGGCAGCATGGATGATACAGTCCGCTTCACCGACCTAAAGAAGAAAGAATACAGGTACAGTGTGAGCGGGTAGGGTGGGAGTGAGGTGGAGTGAGGGATATGCACACAGTGATTGTGTGTGTGTGTGTGTGTGTGTGTTTTAGTGCTTCGGACCTGGTGAAGATGGACTCTCAACCAAAGTCTGTTGCAGTGGGAGCAGGATTGACTGTAGCAGTTTGTATTGGACAGGTTTGTAGTTTAGAGGAATCTCCTTTACTTACAGCCAGAAATTGTTTCCATGGTTACATATTTTGGTGTGAAGTGGTGGCTTGTTGATTTTCACCTCCACCAAGCCACCCCTGTGAGCCCCTGAGCGAGATCCTTAACAAATTAGAATATAACAAACACTGTCAATGTCATCAATTACACTAAATTCTGTTGGGGTTTTTTTCTTCCATCCTCCTCCTGTAGGTAGTGTTGTTGAAGGATAAGAGGAAAGTGTTTACTCTGGATAATTTGGCCTACGAGCCAGAAGTGGGTGTGATCCATCCTGGTGGTGGCACGGTGGCTGTGGGTGGAGCTGTAAGGAAATTCTTCACTCTTCACTTTAAAAAAATTAAATGCTGGAGTGAAAATATAACAAGTCCTTGTGTGTAGGATGGAAAGGTCTACCTCTATTCAGTCCAAGGAAACACCTTGAAGGATGATGGCAAGGTTCTGGACACTAACGGCCCTGTGACGGACATGCAGTATTCCAGAGATGGAGCATTTCTCGCCGTCTCAAACGAGAAGAAAGTCATCATTGTCTACACGGTTGCCGACGGTTATGCGGTAAATAAATCGGACTAATGATTGAGCAGACTAATTGTGATCTTAAATCAGTGTGTTTATTGGTAGACCAAACCAAAAGGACTAAATCCGCCAGGTCCCACAATTAAAGGCTTCATGCATGCCTAAATCGTCCATACAATCAGTATGTCATATGACGGGACTCTTTTACAGGAACATATTTTGTTTGTCCAGGTTAAAAACGATTTTTACGGGCATCACGCTAAAGTGGTATGTCTGTCCTGGAGTCCTGATAATGACCACTTTGCCTCTGGTGGAATGGACATGTTGGTGTATGTTTGGACCGTATCGGACCCCGAAAAGAGGATCAAAATTCCCGGTACATAACATGCACTTTTTATTAGTAATCGTCAGAATGGAATGTTTTTATTTAAAGTCTGTCTGTCTGTGTCTTGTCTGTCTATTTATACATCTGTATGTCTGTCTCTCTCTGTCCATTTTTATCTATGACTGACTGAATTATTTTTTATTTTTTTTGCATTGCAGACGCTCACCGTTTGTACCACATCAGCAATTTGGCCTGGATAAACGAACGCACACTGGTCACGACCTCCCATGATGCCTGTGTGAAACAGTGGACGCTCAAAATCTAAACACTCGTGTGTGTACAACTAATGGACTGCTCAAGGGATTCTGTCTGTCTGCTTTTCTCTCTGCTTTTCTGTCTCTGTGTGTGTGTGTGTGTGTGTGTGTGTGTGTGTGTGTGTGTGTGTCTCCTTTCTGCCTCCAGATGGTTAATATGTTCCTTCTCACTCATCTTTACAAAAGGTGTGACATTCCAGAAGCGTGAGAATGAGACCTGTATCAAGACAGTGCACACTTGCTTTTCTGACCCACACACACAAACATGGTCTAATTTACACTTTAGATGTAACACCAAGGTCAGTTGCATCGTTTTATATACTAAAGCCATGTACCTCACCAGCTGGAGCTTTTGCATTAGCTTCCTTTCTTACATTGTCTATGGACCTGTGTGTGTATTTGTGAGGTCAGGGTGCAATAATAGAAGATTAGTTTGAAAGCAGAAAGTGAACAATCCAGAGATTTACTGATGTGTGTGTGTGTGCGCGAGTGAGGGAGAGAGAGAAACTTTACTGTTCGGCCTCGGTTAGTGTGTGTGTATATCTAATGTATGTTGTGTTAATATTAGCCTCCACTTTTTTACTGAGTGGATGTGATTCGTACTAATAACGAGGAAAATAAATTGAATTGAAATAAAGCTCACCACTTTTTATGCATGTTGTGTGTGTTTGTTTAATATTTGCTTTATTTACACACACATTGCAATGTTCAAAATAGTGGTCAAGTGTGAAAACACGTTTTATATTACGATTCATGCTAAATAATTTTGCATAAAATATTAAATATTGCTGAAAATCAGTCTAAACATTCACTAATATACAGGATAGGTGGGGGCAGTGTGAGGATATGGGGATCCCAAGCTGCATTTAGGGGACTTCAGTGGTCCTTAGTTGTTCCAAGAGGTTTGAGCTGGACCTAGCCTTGTAGCTAGGCTAATATACAATGTGTGTGTAAGTGGGGGCTTGGTAGTTTAGGGGTGCGTATATGGAAGGCTTTCAGACTTGCTCACTCAATATAAATCATAAGTAAAAAAGACATACAAAGGGTTGACCGGTGCCACGAGGGACTTAGTTACAGTGTTGGCAGCCACATGTGCAAGTTGTGGGCTCAGTTTAGTTAATATGCAGCCCAAGGTTAGAACCGGCTACCAGAAGTGATTAGACGTGTATAAATCTTTTAAATACAAAGTTAAAATTTACTTTCTCTGATGTAAAAGCACTTTAACATGAAAAGTGCTACAGAAAAAAAAATCGCTTTGAAGAAATGAAGTAGGGGTGGTGCGGTGGCATAGTGGACAGCACGGTTGCCTCACAACAAGAAGGTCCCTGGTTGGGTTCCTGGCCTAGAAATCTTTCTGTGCCAAGTTTGCATGTTATTGTTATTGCGGTTTTTTTCCCGGGTATTCCGGCTTTTTCCCACAGTCCAAAAAAATGCAGATTAGGCCGATTGGTGATTCTAAATTGTCGATAGGAGTAAATGTGTGTGTGGTTGTTTGTCTGTGTTGCCCTGAGATGGACTGGCAACCCGTCCAGGGTGTACACCTGCTTCTTGCCCTATGTGAGCTGCGATAGGTGCCAGCAGACCCACGTGACCCATAATAATAAGCGATAATAAGCGGAAAGAATGAAATAAACCTGTATCGCACCCAAATTCATTCAAACAACCACACACACACACACACTAACTCCTATGGGCAATTTAGAATCACCTATTTGCCTAATTTACATGTTTTTAAACGCTGGGAGGAAACCCATACAAATGTGGGGAGAAGATGCAAACTCACATAGTGAACACAAGTCGAAAGGCAGAGATACACACACACACTCAGAAATTTAGAATCACCTATTAATCTAAAGTACATGATGGAGCGTAGAAAGGTGGATATGTTGTGTGTTTAGAAGACCAGGTGGAAAGGGAGTAAGGCCCGGAATATCGGAGGTGGATTTAAACTGTTTTATGATGATGTTAATGGAAAGAGAAATGGTGTAGGTGTAATCCTAAAGAAGGACTACATTGAGAGTGTGGTAGAGGTGAAGAGAGTTTCCGATAGGGGATGGTGTAGCTAAACAGCAATGGATGGTGGTCTGTAGGATGGCTTTAGACATTAGGAAGAAGAGGAAAAGGGAGAACACAGAAAAGAGAATAAGATGGTGGAAGCTGAAGGAGAAAGACTGTAGTGTGAGATTCAGGGAAGAGGTCAGACAGGGGCTTGGTGATAAAGAGTTGTTGAAGGATTGGGCAACGACTGCACAAGTGATAAAGGGAGACAGCTAAGAAGGGACTGGGTGTGACAAGGGAAATGAAGACAAAGAGACCTGGTGGTGGAATGAGGAAGTGCAGGAAGGCATAAGGCGAAAGAGTTTGGCGAAACAGAATTTGGATCGGCAGAGAGATGAGAAAAGTAGGCAGGAGTATAATGAGATGAGGCAGCAGGTAAAGAGGGAGGTGGCAAAAGCTAAGGAAAAGGCGTATGAGGAGTTGTATGAGAAGTTGGACATTAAGGAGGGAGAAAAGGATTTGTACCGGTTGGCCAGGCAGAGAGACAGAGATGGGAACGATATACTGCAAGTTAGAGCAATAAAGGATACAGATGGAAATGTTTTGGCTAGTGAGGAGACTGTGTTGAGAAGGTGGAGAGAGTATTTTGAACAGCCGATGAATGAGGAGAATGAGAGAGAGAGAAGGTTGGATGGTGTGGAGATGGTGAAGCAGGAAGTGGATAGGATTAGTAAGGAAGAAGTGAGAGCAGGTATTAAGAGGATGAAGGGTGGAAAGGTGGTTGGACCAGACGACATTCCAGTAGAAGTATGGAGATGTTTAGGAGAGATGGCAGTGGAGTTTTTGACTGAATTGTTTAACAGGATTTTGGAAGGTGAGAGGATGCCTGAGGAATGGAGAAAGAGTGTTCTGGTATTAATTTTTAAAA
>JAOTRA010065912.1:0-15040 GCA_026260255.1 Pseudolaguvia tuberculata | reverse complement strand
CCAAGTCGAATGTGCGGATCACGGATCCGCTGTGGCGACCCCTAACGGGAGCAGCCGAAGGACAAAGAAGAAGAAGATTAACTATAATTGAAATCACCAAATTTCAAGTTTCTTGTGCTTTTGTGGGTGTATCATGACCTACCGCCATCCAAATGATATAAACAACCACCATCCAAATGTTTTCTAGTCAGTTCTGGTCTATGGCAAGGGTTATTGAATGACAGCCACAGGTTTCTTTAACTGTACGATAAATTAAAATTCTCTGCCCCCTTTTAGATTAATTTTTATGATCAGAATCCAATTTCCACCATCACAGCACGTTAGGTCTATCTATGTAAAAAAATATATATTTATAGACTTTCTTGTTTGCTTATAATAATTAATTTTTGAATATAAACCATTTTATGTTATTGACTAGTCAAATGAATGAAAAAACAAGTGTGAGGATGCAATTAAATCAACAACGTTTATTTGAGATGTGATTTGTGCTAATGTAAAAATCATCACAGACCCCAGCTATGTTTAGAATGTTTTTCAGTTTTGATCTTTGAACCCTTGTATAAACTCATTTTAAAATAGAACTTAAAACATGGATCAGAAAAAAGTATTACACATGTAATTTAGCATCGCATTTAAATTTCTTTTTTTTTTTTGTAACTATTTCCAATGATTGCGGCTCGATGCTTAGCAACAGACACCCGTTTGGGTATCAAACAGAATGTACAGTCAAATAAACTCTGCGTGTCATGCACACAGAACTCGGGCAAATAGTAAGAGAAGATTTAAAAAGAACTGGCAACCCATTCATCTTCTTACCCACTTATTCCCTAATTCGGGGTCATGGGGGTCTGCTGGTGCCTATCTCAGCTCACATAGGGTGAGAGGCAGGGGCGCAAGCACGCGGAGAACATTCACAGAAAGATACCTGGCCCGGTATTCGAACCCAAGACCTTCTTGTTGTGAGACGACAGTGCTATCCACTACGCCACCGCGCCGCCCCCATACATTATGCAGTTATATACATGCAATTATATATAAAATAATCTTATTACTTATTCCCTGCATTTCAGCTGCACTTTACAGGAACACATGCAGACTTTTTGTAACAGATATGATTGTCTCTGATGTCTCACATCTTCAGGGTCCCTTTTTCATAAATTCATTCATTCATTCATTCATTCATTCATTCATTCATTCATCTTCTTACCAACTTATTCCCTAATTCTGTGTCACGGGGGTCTGCTGCTCCTATCCCAGCGCACATAGGGCGAGAGGCGGCGGTACACACTGGACGGGTTGCCAGTCCCTTTTTTAATCGTTTTAGTTTGATTTGGTTACATGCCATGTTTCTCTGCACGTCAAAAATTAGCAGAAGGTATACCAGCTAAGATAAATTGTTTCTAGGTGTGAATGAGTTTTTTGTGCAAGGTGACCTACAATACTATGTAGACGGTATTCCCAGTACATATATAAAAGGTGATTTAAATACAGGAACCACCATGATGCTCAGAAGGATAAAGAGGTTTCTGGCAGTAAATAATTGAACGAATGATACTGTTGTTGTACTGTTGATACTTTGATGGTGAAACCAAATAGGGTCAAAGTACTTATTTGAAACAATACTGTAACACCGTAGAGTATATTAGAGGGCAATAGAATATGTAGTAACATTTCCTGGGGTAAATAATGTAGCGTTTTTGAACCTTAAAAAAATTAAAAATACTGTAGTAAATTGCAATGGGCGGCATGGTGGCGGCATAGTGCTTAGCATGGTTGCTTCACAACAAGAAGGTCCCAAGTTCGATTCCCCATATTTCTGTGCAGAGTTTGCATGTTCTACCTGCGCTTGCGTGGGTTTCCTTTGGGTACTCTGGTTTCCTCTAACCGTCCAAAAACAAAGAGAGATTGTAGCTACTGATTCATCTGAAGTGCGAGATTCACCGAACCTTGTATCGCATAATGAAACATACTTAGTGTGACATTCATGAGGCCAAGAATTTGGTGAGTGCCCTCTAGTGGAAGGGTTAATGCAAAAACTACTTTTTAATATATATTATATGTACTAACTAGGGTGGCGCGGTGGTGTAGTGAACAGCACAGTCGCCTCACAACAAGAAGGTCCCGGGTTCGAATCCCGGGCTTGGATCTTTCTGTGCATAGTTTGTATGTTCTCCCCGTGGTTGCCTGGGTTTCCTCAGGGTACTTCAGTTTCCTCCCACAGTCCAAAAACATGCAGATCAGGTGGATTGGTGATTCTAAATTGTCCATAGGAGTGAATGTGTGTGTGTGAATGGTTGTTTGTCTATGTATTTTGCAGTATAGAAGTTGATTATGCAAAATCAGTTTCCCATCTGTTGTTTTGACTCATTGTAAAATTGACTTTCCAATGACTCAAACCTAAAGATAGGAAACTCTGGCTACTGATTTTGCCTGTTCTTTGAACGAACCAGAACGAGATGAGAGGGGAACCTGAGCCGAGAACCAGACCAGAGAGTGGGAACCTGAGATGAGAACCATGAATGAGAGAGGAGAACACCAACGAGAACATGAACGAGAATGTGAACAAGAGAGGAGAACATGAACAAGAACACAAACGAGAGAGGAAGGGAACAAGACAACACAAATCACTGAACAAAAACAACCTGAGGCGGAGGCTATAAGCAAAACTTACAATACTCAAACACTGAAGAGGAAAAAAAAAGTACTCAGCCAGATAAACATAGAAGGGATAATGGGGGTCCAGGTCCATGAACGATCCAATACCCTGAAAGGGTAGGATCGCGACGAGGCTTCCTAGCCTCCGTGACAGGAACAGAATGAGGCTTCCTAGCCTCCGTGACAAGAACAGAATGAGACTTCCTAGCCTCCGTGACAAGAACAGAACGAGGCTTCCTAGCCTCCGTGACAGGAACAGAACGAGGCTTCCTAGCCTCCGTGACAAGAACAGAATGATTTTTCCTAGCCTCCGTGACAAGAACAGAACGAGGCTTCCTAGCCTCCGTGACAAGAACAGAATGAGGCTTCCTAGCCTCCGTGACAGGAACAGAATGAGGCTTCCTAGCCTCCGTGACAGGAACAGAACGAGGCTTAGAAAGGCTTAGAAGAAAAAAAAGGTAGAAGTTGTCCTCCCTGAGACGCTGGTCTAAGTCCCAGGCTTGAGCTACCCAGTCCAGTGCCTTCCCCGTTAAACACAAATACACCAGCTCGCATTTGCTCCTGGTCGTGGTGTAAGTGTGGGGCTGGGATTTTAAAAATGCAGTGCACTCCCGTACAAACTTCCGACACTTACCGAGTCAGCCGTCATACCTCGGCGGGAATGCGATGGGGGGTCTTCCGCCAATCCGCTGGGTGCGAACTTGGTTGGTTCATTCGGTCAGAGCGGGGTGGGAGAGCAGGATCTGGGAAAAGGAGCGCACCCAAACGCAGGATAGGCGGGTCTAAATAGTCCATTGTATTCATAATGAAGTAAAAAAAAAAACAAGAACAAGATTTAAACTAACATGAAACAAAATCCAGTTACATTTTGCCAGAGCGACTTACATTTGGTCCATTTTTTCTACAACTGAGCAATTGTGGGTCAAGAGCCCACAGTGGTTGCTTGGTAGAGGTGGGATTCGAACCCTGGTCTTTCTAGTATTAGTCCAACACCTTAACCACTCGGCTACCACTTCCCCTGCACCTTAACCACTAGGCTACCACTTCTACCTGCATATCTTCCTTCACCACATCCATAAACATCCTCTTTGGTATTCCTCTTTTCCTCTAGCCCACCACCTCCATCCTCAGCATTCTCTACCAATATACTGCATGTCCCTCTTTTGCACATGTCCAAACATCTCCATTTCAACCTAACCTCCCTCACCTTGTCTCCAAAACATCTTACATGCACCGCCGTCCCTCTAATAAATTCAACCATATTTAGTCAATTTTAAGAGATCCTTTTTATTTTTACATAAGTACATCTCTGTGAAAGAGTGCCGTCAGAATGCAAAAAAAAACCTTCAACCAGCAAAGCAAAATCTATTGTTAAATACTGTACGCCTTGAACTGAAATAATCATTGGTACTTAATGAGTACAGCAATATCAAATACACACTAAAGTGGTAGTAGTGTACAGTAGAATAGTGTTTAGCACGGTCTCCTCACAACAAAAAGGTCCCGGGTTTGATTCCCAAGTTGGGGTTCTTTCTTTTGCGTCATTTGCATGTTCTCCCTGTGCTTGTCTAGGTTTTCTTTCGGGTACTCCAGTTTCCTTCCAAAGTCCAAAAACATGCACAACTTCTTGTTGCACAACATCTTGATGTCTCCTCACAACAAGAAGGTCCAGGGTTTGATTCCCAGGTTGGGGTTCTTTCTTTTGCGTCATTTGCATGTTCTCCCTGCGCTTGTCTAGGTTGCCTCCGGGTACTCCGGTTTCATCCCACAGTCCAAAAACATGCACATTAGGCGTAATCCCTGCCTCTTGCCTTATATGAGCTGGGATAGGCTCCAGTGAACCACTGTAACCCCGAATTAGGGTTAGAAGATCAATGATTGAATGAGTCCATTCCATATTTTGATTTTGTCTGTCATTTAATATGAGAAATGATTCAAGCATGACAGCACAAGCGTTATTTTGTGCATGAAGACATTGGTTTTGTCAGCTGAAATCCCAGCCGTTCAGCAGTAAATCTCAGCAGTAATGTCATTTAGGCTGATGCAGTGCAGGATTCAGAATGCAAACATATTGGAATTCGTGTTTAGGTCATTACCACACAGCTATTTTAAAAGAATTCCATGTGACACAGACTGGAGAAAGCATGGCATGTATTGCCTCTTTAATCAAAACAGGAAACACTAGAAAATGATTCTACAGAAGCATGTACTGTAAATACCAATATTCCCAAACCTATAATGCGATCTTTGGGCCTCAAATATTTTTCTTGATCTGATAAGCAAATATTGAGCTAAAAGTTATGGCAGAATCTGGCTTTGCTATTTGATTACACTATAATAGTAAATAACACAGATTTCTCAATATGAATATGAATTTGCAAGAAGCGGCCAAGGATAATCATATTAACACGCTGACCTTTAGCGATTGACATGCTCTGGTTCTGCGTGACCTTTAACTGAACATATGGTCTGGTGATGAATACCGGTAGAGAATTTTCAACTGAAGCTTGGTGGCCCGACAGGTGGTCTGTGTGAGCATTCAATTTGCTACTTGGAAATTGCAAAAGCTTTTTTTTATGTTTAAGTGTTTTGGTTAATCTCAGCAGTGTTAAAAAAAATTGCTTTGTATTATTATTAATTAGGTAAATAATAATCTACTTGCATCACTGGAATCACTTTAAAGGTCATAAAGGATGGCAGTGAGGCAACACCTATTTTAGTTCAATACAAAACCTTTCCAAAATTTTGCAGGTTATGATATAATTAAGTTTATGATTATGATCTGGATGCAATGGTTTTTTTTGTTTATATATGGCAAATAGTTTTAAAGAAATGTAGGCAAACTGCTTCAAAGTATAATAGGATTTCCTATCTTCTGATCTTCTAACCAACCAGCTTATATTCCTTAATTTTGGGTCACGTGGGTCTGCTGGAGTCTATTCCACCACACAGAATTACACCCCAAACAGATCGTCAATCCTCGTCACCCAAAACCACTTACATCTTCTGTATGTACATTCATCTAATATCTGCATTTACACTCTACAAAGCTAAACCATCCAAGATAGACGTTCTCATTGGAAAATGAAATAAAAAAGTGTGTTAATTAGTGCAATAGATGCACTGGACAAAGACAAAAAATGGATTTAGTATTTTGCTTTCCAGATAATATTTAAAGGTCAGCAGAACAATGCTTTCTTTCAGCTGAGAAAAAAAGGGTTGAGCCATGATGCAGCCTGGGCAAATATAACATTGGCATATATACAGTATATTAATATATTGCCAAAGTCAGTCATATCTACAGTCACTGGTGTATAAAGTCAAGCGTCTTGGCATGCAGATGTTTTCACACACATTTGGATAGGACTCTCAGGATAGGATGCATATATACATTCATTCATTCGTTTTCTTGTTGTTATTGAGACGAAAAGGAAGGCCGTGGGTTCAGCTGACAGTCTGTCACTGTGTGTAGGATTGAGCTTCACCCTACCTGCAGTAAAGTTTTAGTTAGTCTCAGACATATGCATATTATATAGATTATATGATACAGGCAGTGGAAATGCAGCCAAACTAAATAGTTAATGAAAGCAATAATATGTATGTATATATATGAATTCCATTTTTTCATTTTTTTAATTGGTAATCTCCATATTTTCTGTTGCTTGAAAATATTCGTCAGAGACACTCAAACCAGAGAAAACACTGTCTTTTAAATTTACCCAACGCATGTTGTATCACATCCAATTCAAATTCTTCACGCTATTTACATCTATTTACATCCTTGTCACAGTTTGTTAAGTGCAGGAAAAGCCTGTTATAAAATGAAGAGCATGAATCGGTACAGAGAACCTGGGATTTCTGGACTAGAAGTGGTGTGTCACAGCTGGCAGTTTTTCTCCAGGTTGAGAAAGTGGTGAATCACTTGATTACTAACGGTTGACATCCACATGGGAGTAGTTGAATTAATTCACGTCCACCTTCTCCCCCAACAGATTGAAATACCATTTCAGCAGGTTTATAGCTTGACAATGTCTCTACAGACCTGCTTGCATCATGACACTCGAATACGAGATAGTAAATGTGTATTCTCTTTGGATAACAATATAAACAGCAATTTTTCAGCTCTGTGGAGCAGCAGGTAGTGGAAAGCAATAACTAAACAACTTGTAATGCTGAATGAGTCATGGCATAGTATTAGATTTTCCTAATAACAAAAAGATTAGTTGTTTTTTTAGAATACTAGAACCATACAGCATCTTTTAAAGCAATTTTATATCGTTTTCCACAATGACTTCCACGCTGCTACTATCATGAAAATATTTGGGAAATTCACAGAAAGAAATAGTTTCCATCATTTTTTCACATTTTTGGGAAACATGTGGCACATAAGGATCGCACATAAAATCGAGCAGTCTGCACTGTTGTATTGTAGCAACCTTATCCACAAGGACGATATCCATCACCAGAGTGAATTTATTGTCACATTTACATTTAAATAACAAGAAAATGATGATAGTGGGTTCAATTCCTACGCCAGGGATCTTTCTGTGCGGAATTTGCATGTTCTCTCCGCGCTTGCGGGGGTTTCCTCTAGGTACTCTGGTTTTTTCCTACAGTCCAAAAACATGCAGATTTAGTGATTCTAAATTGTCCAAAGGAGTGAATGTGTGTGTGAATGGTTGTTTGTCTATGTGTTGCCCTGAGATGGACAGGAGACCCGTCCAGGGTGTAACCCCGCCTCTCGCCCTATGTGAGCTGGAGTAGGCGCCAACAGACTCTTGTGACCCGGAATTAGGAAATAAGAAGATGAATGAATGAATGAATGAATGAATGAATGAATGTTCAATTGCCTATTAAAATATTTGTTTAAAAGGTAGAAGCTTCTATTGATTTATGACAGTTTATTTGTCCCACTTTATTTTACTCACTGACAGATTTCCATCTTTATAGTGGGAAGTGGTAGCCTAGTGTTTAAGGTGTTGGACTAGTACCAGAAAGACCGGAGTTTGATTCCCACCTCCACCAAGCAACTACTGTGGGCCCTTGAGCAAGGTCCTTTACCCACAATTGCTCAGTTGTAAAAAAAGAGATTAAATGTAAGTCGCTTTGGATAAGAGCGTCTGCTTAATGACTAACTGTAACTGTAGAGAGAAAAGTCATAAGCCACAATCCTGACTTTTGTGTATTAAACAAAACATGATTCAAACAAAACAACCGTAACAGATGACTGTTCAGCTCCACTGTCACTGGTTTTTGGTCTTCCATGCATGGTATCAAGATGTTCACGCTCGAGAAACTCTAACAAGATGTTGTGTTATACTAAACATGTGTGCTATTTAAGGCAGCCATGACTGTAAGTGAGGAAGTGGCAACGCAGTGATCTAGGAACTGGACAGCGAATTGGTAGATCAGGTCACCACTAAGCTGACACTAGTGGGTCTCTAGAGCGTTCTTAACCCTCTAATTGCTCAGATGTATAAAATTGTTGAATGTAATGCAAATCTGCCAAATGCAATAAATGTAAATGTCAGTAGCTCAGATTTAATATCTTTAAATATTGTTATTATTTATGACCAGCCTAAAATTGGTGCTCCTTCCAAAAAGTGGTCCAGAGTATTTCATTCATTCATTCATTCATTCATTCATTCATTCATCTTCTAACCTGCCTAATCCCTAATTTAGGGCCTCCTGGAGCCTATCCCAGCGCACATAGCTCGAGATGCATGGGTACAACCTGGACAGGTTGCCAGTCCATCTCAGGGCCACAACCATTCACACACACATTCAGTCCTATAGACAATTTAAAATCATCAATTAAGCTAATCTGCATGTTTTATGGACTGTGGAAGGAAACCAGAGTACTCGGAGGAAACCCACGCAAGCGCATGGAGAACTTGCAAACTTCGCACAGAAAGATCATCGGCCCAGGAATCGAACCCAGGACTTTCTTGTTGTAAGGCGACCGTGCTAACCACTACGCCATCATAGTGGTTAGATACAGTCGTTCTATATCATTTGGATCCATTATTTTGTTTACATTTTAGTATTTTATATTTGCTTTAAAAGTAAATGTTCTTTACTGAATGCTGTTACAAAACACTGACTGATTGTTAAATTAGTTTCTGACTCTGAGAGGCATTAATAACATTTGGTGCTTCATCATACTGATTCTGTATGACTGCAGCTCACAGCAGGAGCCAATCTGTTTGGCAATTACTCTTTGGCATCACCGCTACCCAATTTAGTCAAGGTTTAGCTGTAGGAAAGAGAACAGTAGGAAAGAGAGATGTTTTGTACTGCTGCACAGAAACGATCCAGTGTTTAGTTGTTGTTTGAAGGCCTAATAATGCCTTAAGGTGGCATGTAGGATTATATCACGCTTCATTGTGTTGTGGGCAGTGTCTCCATTACAGGATTGGCTTTCAGTGAAGCGACTCTCTTTGCGTGCCTCACTTCAGATGAAGTGCCGCCATTTTTCACGGAGAACGTAATAAATAGCTCTACTTGATCCCATAGTACTGGGTCACTTATAATAACTCTCCCTTTTACTATAAGCACCTCTGTTGTTTCTGTTTTATATGAGCAGCATCTGGGCAATAGGAGGATAATTTACTTATATTATGCTCAGCTTTTTATTATTATTATTATTATTATTATTATTATTATTAATATTATTATTATTATTATTATTATTTACGTGTGTTAATTGCTTTATAGGTTTTTTTTTCATACTTTAGTAATAAGCTATATTGATTTATTGTATTTGAAATGGAAAGAGCGACAATGGAAAGATGACAAACACAATAATGCCTTTACAATGGATCTGAAAAAAATAAATAAAAGAGAAAAGGCTGTGATGTATTTTATGATGATCAAAGACATGATCAATATTAAATACTGTATTTCATATTTGTTTTATAACAATGAAGCCTTTCGGGTTACATCAAATCCAAGACTTCATCATTCATTCATTCATTCATTCATTCATTCATTTTCTAGCCCGGTTATTCCCTAATTCAGGGTCACAGGGTCTGCTAGTGCCTATCCCAGCTCACATAGGGCGAGAGGCGGGGGTACACCCTGGATGGATCGCAAGTCCATCACAGGGCCACACATAAACAAACAACCCTTCACACACACATTCACTCCTATGGACAATTTAGAATTGACCTAATGTACATGTTTTTGGACTTTGGGAGGAAACCAGAGTACCCAGAGGAAACCCACACAAGCATGGGGAGAACATGCAAAATCCACACACAAAGACACCTGGGCTGGGAATCAAACACGGAACCTTTTTATTGTGAGACAACCGTGCTAACCGCTACACAACCGCGCCGCCCAGAAGTACACTCATCTTCCTAAAAAATGATGTTCTTTGCTTTCTTGCCAAAAAACTCCAGGCGATTCATCACATGGCTGCCATGCCGTTGTATGTTCCAAACCTTCACTGTGATGACTGCTTTTGTATGGAATAACTTCAGGTGACAGCTCGTCTACACGTTAAGCCTGAAACGGATAAATATTTGCTTTGTTCTAATTATAGACATGTCATAAACATTCTTTAATGTGTCTGATCTTAAATTAAAACGGTGTCTGTTTCAGTTTCACAAGATGTCTGTGTTTATAAATATTTTTTACTTGCTGTGGAAGGAAATATTGTTTAATAAGCTGTTTGTTTATGTCATGTCATTTTTTTTGTTGGCATGTATTAATAACTGTGGGTAAATCATTCTAATTGTATAATAAAGTATTTTGAGTATACACTGTACAGTCTGCTTTTCAAACAACATCCTCAGGGTACTCCAGTTTCCTCCCACAGTCCAAAAACATGTAGATGAGGTGGATGGGTGATTGTAAATTGTCCATAGGAGTGAATGTGTGTGTGAATGGTTGTATGTCTATGTGTTGCACTGAGATGGATCCCCAATTAGGGAATAAGCGGGTAAGAAGATGAATGAATGAATGAAAAGAAATTCACGTGCTTTGTCATTTTCCTGTCACATAATAGCCATCAATAGGTTTCTTATGCTGTGTGTATGTACACAGTTTTCAACCATGTGTTATATATTAACGTTCTCTGGCCCTGATTATAAATGTTTCCTTCAACCTAACATTGTACAAAACAATCAATACCATTCTTTCTATTCTGTTTGTTTTCTGGATCAGTTGTCCTGCCTTAAAATATATTTTTACATTAGAGTCTGTTCTTTTTTATTTCCAGCCTGGCTGCAGGTTGTGGCATGTTATTGCACTACAGTGTTGAGAAAATCTGAGAAAATGTGTAAGATATGAAAAGCAAGAGACAAAAGCACTTTTAGATAAAGTATCAGAATAATATGAAAAGCTGACATTAACGGTATTAACATTCCCAGAATTCCCCTGACTATTAAAGCAAATGTACAAATTGTGAGATTTTATTTATTTATTTTGATCCACCCATCCATTCATCCTTCCATCCATCCCTTTCTCCATCCAACCATCCATTCATTGTCTGCAGCTGCTTATTCCTACTCAGGGGTCACAAACATTTGCTGAAATCTATCCCAGCTGTCATTCAGCAAAAGGCAATGTTACAACTAGAACAGGTCACCAGTCCATTTCATGTGCGACCACGACTCATTATTTTTTCCCAGTGAGAATGTTTTATGCCTTCTTAACATGAAATAATAATAGAGTCACTGTCAGTTAGTATATATTCTCTGTACTGCTGCTTTATGCTGTGTACTGAGTTATAATCGATGTCCACAAGCATTCAGACTATCGATTTTATTGCATTTGCTTAGTTATAGAAATACTCTCATATTTAATCTTAAATATATTTCAAATCGAAATAAAGTCGAAATAAAGCTCATCCAGACTATTAGATAAAATAAAAGTATGCAATCTTTATAATATGCATATATATGAAATTGTGTTCAATGATTCAACAGCAATTACAGACTAAGACAAAAAGAGAAACTGACAAAGATCGGTGGCGTAGTGGATGGCACGGTCGCCTCACAACAAGAAGGTCCTGGGTTCGATTCCCAAGCCAGGAATCATGTTTGTGTGAGGTTTGCATGTTCTCCCCATGCTTGTATGGGTTTCCTCCAGGTACTCTGGCTTCCTCCGACAGTCCAAAAAATATGCAGATTAGGTAGATTGGTGATTCTAAATTGTCCATAGGAATGAATGTGGTTGTTGTCTATGTTTTGCTCTGAGCAGAACATGGACTGGCAGCTCATCCAGGGTGTACCCCCTCCTCTCGCCCTATGTGCGCTAGGATAGGCACCAGCAGACCCCTGTGAGCATGAATTAGGGAATAAGCAGGTAAGAAGATGAATGAATGATCTTTGAATGGATGACATTTTACAGCACCATTGCTGTATAATATGTAGTATATTAAATAGCAATATAGCATATTATTACTTCTATTTTATTATTTTCAAAAACCTTGTACTTATTTAATAATACAAACGATTGCAACACACATGCTGTCAGAACTTGTTATTCTCTAGCATTGTTAACTGATTAATTATTTCTGAATGTGGTTCGCATCAATGCATTTTTTATATTGTTCCCGGTTACATCAGTATGGACACAATGTTTGATTAATAGCATTGTTGACTGCATTTTCAATGCCTTTTTAGACTCTTCACTTTTCTTGTGGTGGTACAGAAAAGTTGAAAAAAGTATCATTTATTGTATTTGTAATATATTTCCTGCTTCAACAAAAAATTTTACTTACGTCTTTAATACCTTTAACAGAGCGGGTCCTGTCCTGCCTTAGACTAATGGAGCGTCTAAGCAGCATTACCTCGAAAATACCTTTAACTGGGCAGGACTTTGTGGCAAGAAGAGGTGAACGGTCTCAGGTGTCAGTTTTTGCCAGCCTTTTAACGAAATCCTGGGTTTCGGCACCAAATTAAAGTCTCATATATTCAAATAGATTTCACCTATTTTGACAATAGAAAATTAAATTATCCTGCACCGGAATATAATTAAAGTTTACTAAGTAATACAAAAGGATACTGTATTTCTCAAGGTGGCAAGCAAAACAAATGTAGTGCAAACTTTGGACCTTCTTTTCAAGGATTATCCCTCTGAATTCTGTTTTAATTCACTCCTGTCTACGAGATACAACGTGTCTGGTGGTTTACTTGGGTTTAGCTGGTGGTGTAGTGGATAGCACGGTCGCCTCACAACAAGAAGGTCCCGGGTTCGGGAGTTTGCATGTTCTCCCTGCGCTTGCGTGGGTTTCCTCCGGGTACTCCGGTTTCCTCCCACAGTTCGAAAACATGCAGATAAGGTGGATTGGTGAGTCTAAATTGTCCATAGGAGTGAATTTGTGTGTGAATGGTTGTTTGTCTATGTGTTGCCCTGAGATGGACTGGCGACCCGTCCAAGGTGTACCCCCGCCTCTCGCCCTATGTGAGCTGGGATAGGCACCAGCAGACCCAAATTAGGGAATATTTTTATACTTTTACTAAATGTGACAAAACTCCATATATTGTTAAGGTAATATCCAGTATTTAGGTTTTCTTTAAAATGCATGTAGACTGATAAAGTAAACACTCTAATTACTAGTAAATCACTAGAGACTTTAGCGTCTATAACAATACAAAATATGTGGTTCTATGGTTTTCCCTCGGTCCAAAAACATTCAAATATTCCGACCCAATTCTTATATTCCTCTTTATCGAATATAACCCATGATAGTTTAAGCACATCATAGGCACATTCATTTATCTTCTTACCCATTTATTCCCTAATTCGTAGTCATAGGGGTCTGCTGGTGCCTATCCCAGCGCACATAAGGGTACACCAGTCCATCGCAGGGCAACACATAGACAAACAACTATTAACACATACATTCACTCCTATGACCAATTTAGAATCACCAATCGACCTAATATGCACGTGGGAGAAAACTGTAAGAGGAAACCCAGAGAAACATGCGAACTCCTCACAGAAAGATCCCTGGCCCAGAAATAGAATCCAGGACATTCTTGTTGTGAGGTGACCATGCTAACCACTATGTCACCTGGTCGGCCCATACTGATATTTTCATATTTAATTTTATTTTATGCTTTTTAAGGAGAGTCACATCATTAAATACTCAACAGTGATGTTTGTATTTTGAATGAATGAACAAACTATCAAAAATATATATGTTACATTCAACCAGGCTACAACAAGGGCTCTTGTTTTTTTTTTTTCTCAGCTAATGAGAGTGTTGTTTTGCCAACCTTTAAATATGGCACGCAATCAAAATTTTGTCGACTATTCTGCCATGTATAATGTAAATACAGACATCGAATACAGGTTGGTTTAAAAAGATAATAAAGCAGGTCATCATCGGATATAGTCACAAAATGAGAATCGACCTGCAGTGTGTTTGCTGCATTAGACAGTAAAGCATTTTTAGCCAATTAGTTAGTGGGTGTGGCAACCGAGGCTGTGAATCAATAGATGGATCTTTTTCTAACACAAATGAAATTATTTTACCACTGTGGATAGCAGCCAGAAACCGTTTGGAGGAAACCCACGCAAGCGCAGAGAGAACATGCAAACTCCGCACAGAAAGATCCCGGCTCAGGATTCAAACCCGGGACCTTCTTCTTGTGAGGCAACTGTGCTATCCACTACGCCACCGCGCCGCCTGCTTCTATTAGAATTGGTCAAAAATTCTTATCATGTCATGCCAATAAATCAAAACTTTGAACTAGCATAATTAGGATCAAATGTAGTTTTACTAATAAATACCATTATTATTATAACTGCAATATATCATTATTATTTTGAATTGGGCATGTACAGAACTGTATATGTACCTCTCTCTCTCTCTCTCTCTCTCTCTCTCTCTCTCTCTCCCTCTCTCTCTCTCTTTGTGAATGTGCAGGCGGTGTGGTTGCTGCTTCACTTCCTCTCTCATTAAAGTCCAGCACTCTTTCTTAGCTATTATGTTTGCCCAGTATTAAATGGCCAGCTGTTTGTGGCTTACCTACAGTCGTTCAAAAACCTCATTAACGTAGCATCAAAAGAAACCTTTATTTTTTCCTAATATGTATTAATATTTGAAGAAATCTTACAGTCCTGTCTTATTTTTCTATGTTCTTGATTAAAGCATAGCTTTACGTTTGCTCTGTTTTCAGCCATTGCAGATATAAAAATAAATGCATACATTTGTTCATACACCATTTGTTTAAAAATCCGTTCCTCAAACTGACATCTGCAGCTTTGTTCCACTGAATCAAACTGTCTGAACTGAATCAGTTGGGCAGAGTTTTAATAATATCTTCCATACCCCTGTAGGTGGGGGCAGCAGAAAAGGTATCTGGAAACAACTCTAGCAATTAAAATGAAATCACCCATGAAACTAATCTGTTTGATATAACAGATA
>JAOTRA010065904.1:0-15041 GCA_026260255.1 Pseudolaguvia tuberculata | reverse complement strand
TCTCAGCATCTTCAACTCTGCCACCTCCAGCTCCACCTCCTGTCTTTTTGACAACGCCACTATCTCTAAACCGTACAACATTGCAGGCCTCACTACAGTCCTATAAGCTTTCCCTTTCACTCTTGCCGAAACTCGTCTATCACAAATCGTCTATCACAAATCTATCACTCCTGCCACTCTTCTCCATCCGTTCCACCCTGCCTGCACTCTTTTCTTCACTTCTCTAATGCACTCTCCATTACTTTGCACTGTTGACCCCAAGTACTTAAACTCTTCCACATTTACTACCTCTTCTCCCTGCAACCTCACCACTCCATTGCCTTCCCCCACCACTCCATTGCCTTCCCTGACCGGCCATGACCCTGAATTAGGGAATAAACGAATTACAAGATGAATGAATGAATGAATGAATGAATGAATGATCACCAAGGTAAATATCTTGTCTATGTCTATATACTTAACTGAACGTACAGATGTTGTTTTGGCGGTGGTGGGGTTTTCAGTAGAGGCATGAGACAGTTCTGGACCTTTCCCGAGCGTATGAGCACAACATCATGGTGCTGTTAATTTTCCAGCTCATAGCCTGTCTATTGACCAGGAAAAGAGAGACTTGGGATTTTAAACTGATGGCTGCTCTTCCGTTTGCTGGTGGTTTTTTCTTCCTTTTTGTTTATATAACGATATTTAAATGCATAGAGTAATTACTTTTAATTTGATCTTTTTCATCCTTCACTGCATTTCCAAGTGCTGATGAACAAAATGTTTCCAAAGGTCAATTATGTGTTCAATTGAGTCGTCTGCTTTATTACATTAGACACAACACAACGGGGCTTTAATGAAAATTCAACAAATGTGTTTGGATCAGGGCAGCGCTGTGGCACAGTGGTTAGCATGGTCACCTCACAACAAAAAGGTCCGGGTCTGATTCCCTGGCCGGGGATATTTCTTTCTTTTGTTTGCATGTTCTTCCCGCACTTGCATGGGTTTTCTGTGGGTACTCTGGTTTCCTCATACAGTCCAAAACATGTACATTAAATTGATTGGTGATTCTAAATTGTCCACAGGAGTGAGTGTCTGTGTTCATCTCTGCGTGGCCCTGCGATGGACTGGTGACCTGTCCATGATGTAACCCTGCCAATTGCCTCTATGTGCCCTGGGATAGGCTCCAGTGACCCCGAATATGGGAATAAGTGAATGAATGAATGAATGAATATATGAATGAATGAATGAATTTTTCACCTTTCAATTTGCGTCATGAGTCACTGTGGTGACGTAGTGTCACCTCACAGCAAGAAGGTCCCTGGTTCGATATCCGAGCAAGGGGGCTTCCTGTGCAGGGTTGCATGGGATTTCGGTTCCCACAGTCCAAAAAGGTTGATTTGTCATTCGTGTGTGTGTGTGTGTGTGTGTGTGTGTGTGTGTGTGAGTGTGTGTGTGTGAGTACAGAATAAGCGGGTTAGAAGATGAATGATTGAGAGTTATACCTTATAGGATACTCTTTTTGAGTATGAATTTACAGTATATAAAGATGGTGTTTATGGTATTTATGTACCTGCTGAAGAACTCCAACTAACTCTTCGTTCTGATTGGCTGCTGGAAGATGTGAGCTCAGACGGTAAAGTAGGTCCTCTCTTAGCTGGCATACTGGCGTTATTGTGGCCATGCGAAATGTTTCACGTTCATGCTGTAAATTCATATCTACACACACACACACACACACACACACACACACACACACACACACACGCGTGGTGAAACTGTACAGACACATGAGACAGTTTAAATATAATTTGGTTTGTTATATTTTAAATCATAACGTATATCACTTACTGAAGATAATTAAACTGTAATAAATGTGCACCCTGAACAGGTCCCTAGTCCATCGTAGGGTCACACACAAACAAACAAATACACAATGTTTTTGCTATGGGCAATTTAGAATCAACCTCATGTACATATTTTTGGACTGTGGGAGGAAAACAAAGTACATGGAGAAAACCCCCGGGCTAGGAAACGAATCCGGGACCTTCTTGTTGTTAGTGCTGCTAACCCACCGCCCCATTTGTCTGTCTGTCTGTCTGTCTGTCTGTCCGTCCATCTGCCCAGTACTACTCTAAAATCTGCTGTAACTGTTTCTGAGATCACCCTTCCAAAAACGCTACTTTAATTTTGGCTTCAGTGCCAAAAGTTTAAAAACACAATAATGGAGTTTTATTGTACATTAGTCTGAAAATAACATTACCAAAATACAGCAGTTCAGTAAAAAGATCTCCATCCTCCTCTGCTTCTGGTCTACTTCTCGTCAGGAAGTTTCTTAAATCTGCCTCACATCGTTCCCTAAACCGGGGAAATAAGACACAACTCAACACTCAACACTTTTAACTGTAGATCAGCTTCACACAATGTAATAACAGTGAGAAAGTGTAAGTCTGACCCTAATGAGCAAGCTGGGGGCGATCACCATCCTGCTAAACAGTCTTAGCAGGTTTTAAACACTTTTTCATTCATTCACCTTTGATGTCATAGGGTTTGCTGGAGCCTAGCCCAGTGCACATATGGCAAAAGGTTGCCAGTCCATCGCCAAGGCAACACATAAATGAACAACCACACACACACACATACGTGTACTCCTATGTACAATTTAGAATCACCAATCAACTTAATGTACATGTTTTTGGACTATGGGAGAAAACCCGAATCCCCGGAGAAAACCCATGCAAGCGTAGTTAAAGTTCAGTGCTTTTGGATACTTTAATCTACTGCTCTTCTAATTAGCAGTCCAACATCTTAACTCACCTTCCACCACATTTTTGTTGCTTTCTTAACTTTGCACTGCATTCAGTGAGGCCAATGAAAAGAGGAAGCATATATAAGATACCACCAGTTTAGCAATGAAGATGATCTGTCTAGTCTCAGACAATAAGACAAACAAGCAGAATCCTAAACTTCCAAATATCAGCTTTGCATATGAGGTCCAGCATTCATTTGATGCCTTCATCCAGAGTGTCTGGGTGCAGCTTTGAATCGAACCATGATCTTCCAATCAGCAGTCACCTTAAAAACTGCGTTACCCCATTTGGACGTACGTATAAGATAATATGGTTCCGGAATTGGCACAGCAGACCCCTGTGACCAGAAAATAGGGAATAAGCGGGTTGAAAGATGAATGAATGAATGACTGAATGAATGAATGAATGAGACTTAAATCTTATTCTGTTAATCATTTCTTAATGTTTATAGAGAGACTGTCTGTCGATATGTGAAGTAGCCATGTTTTCCTTACTTGTAGCTCCAGTTAACATGAACATATCTTTTTCATCACAACGGTAATAGGAAGGAAGTTGTGTAAATGGTTTTTGCCCGCTTGTCCGTAATGGGGCAACAAGAATTTTCACAGGTCAGACAAAAAGGTGAGAGCAAACGCACAACTTTCAAACTTTTCTTTGGTACATGCTGCCTGATGGTGCTAATGAATTAGATGACAGGATCTGTGGGTGGCTTTTGTGTGTGTGTGTGTCAGTGTGTGTGTGTGTGTGTGTACTGTTTGCTCATTACTGAATCCCACATGCATGCACCCTATTAACCTTGCCTGACTCACACACACTCATTACCCCAGAGCCTCAGTTGCCCTTTTCGAATCGCATCCTTTTCCAAACCCGCGGGAGTCTTTCTTCTATCTCGCCATGTCTCTTTTTTCTGTCTGTTCATCTCTCTGTCCCGCTGACTTTTATCTGTTTTGCTCCTACACACATCCATTTAAACATAACGTCACACGTCTGTGTGGGAAATATCCCAAAATGACAGTGCACAAAGAATCTTATAAACTCTGTGAACTTATCCAGCAGAGGTTCCAGCAGACTCTCCAGTGTTTCTTTTTCCAGCCTCTTAAAATCATATCATCTTTCGTCTTTGTCTAAATTTACTTCTTCTTTTCTTTCTTCTTCTGCTGTCTATATCCCCAACCTCTCTACACGACTCTCTCTCTCTCTCTCTCTCTCTCTCTCTCTCCCTCTCTCTCGCTGACTCTCCTCATCTCTTCCCAGCTTATCCTCTCCTCCGGCGAGAAAAATGCAATCAGTAGTTTCGCCTCATCTATCTTTGCCCGTTTTGCCTGAGCAGTCAGGCAGCTGTAGTGCTGAAGTATCTGACAGCCTCAGGCTTTTTTTTTGTACAGAAAACTTACCATGTCACCTTCCTCTTATAGTTTATAGCCATGAGAAAACTGCAGCTGCTTTTAGTCAATGCTGACGAATGTATCTCAGATGTTACAGACCAAAAGAGTTTTCTTTTTATTTAGCGTGCTATTTCAGAAGGGATTGTTAATACAGTAAATCTACTCTGTTACATTCACTTGAGTAGGTTTTACTTTCATGGATCAGTTTAACTGGCCTCACTTTCTGTCAAATACATTTTTAATGGCATAAATGTACTTGCAAATTTTAAGCAATTTTTCTTTTACAGGGCAACAGGGTGGCTTAGTGTTTAGCCCTGTTGCTTTGATACCCAGGCAGGCTATATGGCGTCTGCAGACTCTCCTTGTGCTTGTGTGGGTTTACTCAGGTTTCCTCCCACAGTCTAAAAAACACGTATGTTAATGGCCCTGTAATAGACTGGTGACCTATCTAGGGTGTTCCCTTCAGCAGACCAAAATGCAGCCTAATACTTTTACCGTTACTTAAGTATTTATTTTTATATGTAAGCTGGAACAGAGCATTACCTTGATGTCAGATGTTAGTAGTGAATAGTAACAGGAATTTGCCCCTCAATGGTTGTGAGTTTAATTCCCTGAACCATCAAACCAAGCAACTGCTGGGCCTTTAAGCTCTTAACTTTCAACCGTCTATTCATTCATTCATTCATTCATTCATTCATTCATTCATTCATTCATTCATTCAGTTGTTCAAATTGATTCAAATCAATCATTTAAAAATATAGACTTGTAGACTATAATGTTGGCTTTGAGATGGTGCTATGGTTGATGAAGAAGAAGAAGAAGAAGAAGAAGAAGAAGAAGTTGTTAGGCTTCCCTTAAAAAAGATTTTTAAATTTTAAACCAGGGCGGCACGGTGGCGTAGTGATTAGCATGGTTGCCTTAAAACAAGGCCAGGGCGTCTTTCCCAGTGATTGCGTGGATTTCTCCAGGTTTCCTCGCACAGTCCAAAAACATGTATATTAAGTTGATTGGTGATTCTAAATTACCTATAGGTTTGAATGAGAGTGTATGATTGTTTGTGTACATGTGGCCCTTTGATGGACTGGCAATCTGTCCAGGGTGTACCCCTGCCTCTTGCCATATGTACGCTGGGTTAGCGGGAATTAGTTTTTAGACAAAAAACTCGCACATATATAAACAAGAATTCATTTTAGACAGTCAAAACCAGACACAGTGAAAAAATTCAAGAAATAGAATGAAAAGCATTCTTGAATAAATCTGAAGAAATAGTGTATAGATAAGTTTGTTACCTGGCTTGGCTCAGTTTATGGTTCTCGATAGTCCACACTTGTCTGTGCTGGCGTAGAAGGCCGTTCTCTCTCCTCTCCTGAGCCACACGCAGACTCTTCTGCATCTGATACAAAGCACACACACACACACGTCAAATACAGGATTCCTCTGACTTTATCACTTTATCATAGTTCTGCTACTGGTGGCTTGGTGGATAATGAGGGTTTGTGGGCTACAATGAAGAAGGTCAGAATTCAAGCGCTGGTACTGACAAGCTGCCACATGTAGGTTGTTGAGTAAGGCTTATAATTCTGGCTGGTCCAGGGCTGTTGGATTAAAGCTGCCCCTGTGCTCTGACCCCCATGAACTGATATATGTCAGGAGAAGACTTTCAGTGTAGCATGGAACAAAAAACGGCTTCTGATTCTGCAGTGGTTCTTAACATGTTGAATTGTTCATTTATCATATTATTCTACAGATCCTTATTCATTATATTACACCTAATTTTAACGCACTACTTGAAATTAAGATTTTTATATTTATTCTGTAATATTTAATCTTTAAAATAGCTCACATAAGTGTAAGCATTTGCTTTAGGTAGGTTATGTTTATGTCCCTGCTTGGACTGCTGCCCTCGCGACCCGGACCCGGATAACTGGTCCGAAAATAATGTTTATGTTTAGGTTATGTTTAGTCCTAATTATTTAAAAAAATATTTATATGAATCTTATATGGATAAAATATTTATATTGAGGTCAGAAAGGACCCGAGCCGGGAATTGAACCAATGGCAATGACTGACCTTTACTTTAACCCTCATATTGTTCATATTGGGCGTTGCCCAAGAGAACATAAGACTGCGAGGTAAAGCAAACAGTGAGGTTTTATTTTATGCCGCATCATGTTTAGGAGCATCAATAAAAAACTCAAGCTAAACTTAGTCTTAGAAACTTTTAAAAAACAAGCATTTAATCAATTTTGATTAATGCTCACTGCCACCAATATAAACACAACAGATTATTTCTTCGATTATACAACTTTGGGTTATTTCATGGTAGACTGTTTGACAACACACTCACTTACACACTCTTCTAAAGTGACACAGCTAATTGTGCCATATGCATCAGGCGTTCAGCCAGTGGTCAGTTGGCATGACATCTGAGGTTGTGTGTTCTGTTTGTCATAAAAATAAGACATTATTTTACAGTACAGTTAAAGCAGGTTCATTTTGAAGAATAAAATAAAAATAAAATCTTTATGTACTGTGTTTTTACCTGAACAGTTTGATTTAATTCAATTCAGTTGCAATATCAGTGAAAATGATGAGTTTGACCCTTATCTCCCTGAGATAAAGTAGGAAGAAACCTTGAGAAGAACCAGACTCAATAGTGAAACCCATCCTCATCTGGGGGACAGCGTATGTTATTGTTAATTACAGAATATAGAAATGATCAAATGTAGGGTGAGCAGAGTGAGACTCAGTCCATCCATCAACGCTCCAAATCGAGGAAAGGGGCAAGAACCTGGTCATTGGATGGTTAAAAATTTTGCTCAATGTGACTTTAAAAGCATAAACACTTATGAGGATTGACACAATCAAAAAAAAGGAATATGCCATAACCAAAAGGCTGAAGATTTATAAAGTCTTGTGGATGTGAGCAGTCAGAGGCAGCAATAAAAGCAAAATGATTACTCCCAATTTTGCCCACTGAGACCTCGATACCATGAGGTGTTCAAAAAACAGAAAAAAGATATGGAGAAAAAAGAACTGAAATGTTTGAAAGCGTTTTTATTTTGCTTGAAAAGTGGTTCTATTATGTATAATTTGTGTTCCTATTTAGCCATTATTTATTTATTTATTTATTTATTAATAAGCAGCTTTGATAGTTGATTCTGCTGTTTGCTGTTTTTGTCTTTTTTAATGCCTGGAAGTTAAAATGATTATTCTTGGTACATTAAGTACACTAGTAAGGCTCCATCACAAACACTTAACTTGGTAGCAGATATAAAAATGTGCCTGGGTTCAAATATTTAGCTTCAGGGTTGTCTTCCTTTGCTCTTTTTGAGACACATAAATCCAGTGAAGCACATTTTTCATACTACGTTCAGTAAACAAAAAAAAAGATAAAATTAAAAATTTTACACAAATATGAGAAAAATATCTAGGAGAGATTGTTACAGGGTAAAGAACAGAAGCCCAGGAGGTAAAAGGTGCTGCATTCCTGCTATAAGTCAAATCTCACACTGTGTATAAATATTTGAGTTCGATACTTTTTAAGCACCGACCGAATTGTCATTCTATCGAGTATTGAAAAAATCTTTTTCATTCGGTACCAAATATTGATACTCAAGGCCAAGGTGAGATAGAAAACGTGCGGCGTCCTTGACGTGCCCCAATCAAATGCTTTGAAAATCACTAGTTTCCGGCGGTTACTTGCCCGAAACTTGTCAAATGGGAGTCTCTAATCTACACTACACTTTAAAGCGATGCTTTATAAATAAATTTTATGCAAACAATGTTTAAGCAATCAAAAGTATGGATACATTATGGCAAGATTGACGGCAACAGCGTGTGATGCAATATTTGTAAAAAGGTTATTGCGTCCAAGACTCAATGTAACACATCAAATATGATAAAACACCTGATAGTACACAGAATTAATTTATGAGCAGAAAGATGCTCCGTGTTTGACTGCAAGAAGATCCAGCCGGTTCAGTCATCATCATCATCCTCCTCTCAGTATTTTCCTGATTCAGGGCCTCCAACAACCCGCCTACCACAAGCGGCGTAATCTGTGACTGATGAGGATAACGGCGCAAAGGCTGGGGCTCCGACAGGTAAACAGACATACATAATCGGCTTACCTTTAGCACTTCATGCTTGTGTACTGTTAAAGTTAAGTTTAAGTTTGTGCAGGGTCAATGTATTCATCCTTTTTCGGACCTAACGTTTGCTGTGTAACGTTAACTTATGTACTGATTCGATGGCTTTAAATACCGAGCTAAGTTGATACTAAAATGCTTTAAGATTAACAGTAAATAATGAAGTTCATTTACCTCACATTAAACTTCATACACATTCATTTATTCAACTTCTTACCCGCTTATTCCCTAATTCGGGGTCACATGGGTCTGCTGGTGCCTATCCCAGCACACAAGGGGTGAGAGGTGGGGTACACCCTGGACGGGTCAGTCCATCACAGGGCAACACATAGACAAACAACCACACACACACATTCACTATTATGGACAATTTAGAATCACCAATCGACCTAATCTGCATGTTTTTGGATCCCCGACCTGGAAATCGAACCCGGGACATTCTTGTTGAGAGGCAACCGTGCTAACCACTATGCCAGCTGATACATGCAGTCAAAAACCCTCATACCTGCAAGAGTTGCAAGATGTGAGGGATGTGGCTGCGACTGCAGATGGTTGAACCAGCATTGCACGGACCACTACCTGACAGTGTCAGTTCATTATATTGGAGAAGGTTCCATATACAAGGGCAGTATACACATCCCAGACAGGGGACATTGTAGCAGAAGAGATAGGAGATATTCTTGATGAATTCAATATAAAGCACAAGGTAGTTGTTGTGACAGTGGACAATGCAGCAAACATGATGTAGCAGTAAAATGGATGTGTATTAAAAATTTGCTGCTTTTGCTCACACTTACCTCAGTCTCACAGTGGGTAGAAAGGATCAGAGCAATAGTGGGGTAGATGAAAAGGCTAAACCTATCCTTAAAGAGAAGCAGTATCTTCGGTATCTTAGGTAGAAATCAGAATAGTTCATAAAAATCCTTTGCTAAATCATGCAGTAAAATATTTACGCAAATAAACAGCCACTTTGATAACCACACACACACAAACACAAATTTCTCTTTCTCACTTGATGTGGTCATCCTTGATGTGAATACAATTATAAAGATACTATGCACTTCAACCCTCTGCGTGTCTGCTGAAAGGAGCCCAACCTTGGGTCAGATTCTGATAAGATATCTTAAATAAACTCCAGCAGCACTTCACATTGAATAAAGAGGACCCCTCCTTCACAAAGACTGACAAGGACACTATCTGGAATGACCTCTCAAAAAGATACCAGTTGTGCAGTGAATTCCTGTTGAATTTGCACTTGTTTTCATTAGACTTATTCAGTGATTGACTCATAGTGTTTTGGAGGAGGGCACAGCCTTGGATTCCAGATTCAAGTCAAAAGTGACAAATGAGGTGTGGACCAGACTGAAAGAGGAGCTAATGAAAAGAACGTCAGAACAGGTGTTAATTCAAACTTTTCTTGAATTGTAGATCAATATGTGTGACTTATTTTTTAATTGAATATAGACTCCGACAAAGCAGATAAAACAGGAACTTGAAGAGAAAACCGGTAACCAAGATGAGAGCGCTGATGAAGACAGTGCATCTAAAACAACAACACTGGTAAGAAAATAGAAAGAAATCCTATTTTTTCCTATTTAATTTTTTTTTAATTTGGAAGAAAATTAACTTGTTTGCATTTGTGTGTATAAAGTTTTATATTTTTCTTTATTTCTTTCCTTATTTGTTAATAGAAGAGGCCAAAGCTTTCTGCCCTTGAGGAGCTGTTTGCTGTGGAGGACATGGCAGTTGAAGCAAGAATGCAGACCACTGCCAGCAGCACTACAGAGAAGATTCAGACAGAGATAAATAAGTACAGACTGCTACCGTCTACACTGTCCTCAGTAATTCCAGTAACCTGGTCGTGGGACATGAAGGACACACTGCCAATGCTTTCAGAATTGGCATCAAGGTATTGTTGAGTGCAAGCATCATCCACATCCTCAGAGCGTACATTTTCCACTGCTGGCCACATTATCAACCAGGAGCGGGCTTGTCTGTCTCCTGAAAAAGCAGACATGCTAATTTTCCTGAAGAGGAACTGTTGAGTGATTTCAGGTGATCTTAAAAGGTTAGTTCACCAACAAATCATTAATTACTCACTTACTTTGTTCCAAACCCACAAGACTTTTCTTGTGTTTCTTTTTAGAACAAACTGAAGATAATTTGGATTTGACCCAAGAGCTTTCTGATCCTCCCATAGATTTACTGAATATGCATTTTTCAATGCCCAGAAAGGAACCAAAAACATAGTCAATAAATCCATCTGATATTAAAGTGGTTCAATCACAGTTTTATGAAGCTGCAAGAAAACCTCTCGCTCTCGCTTCACTTTGTTCATTTCATGCTTTTGTTCCTTTGTTTACTGGTCTATAAATAAACCAAAGTTTCTCTAAGATTATGTGTTATGTAATCTTGTTAAAATATATTTCTTAATATAAAAGTATCAAAAAAGTATCGTTCAGAACCGGTATCGAATTCAGGGTATCAGAATCGAAAATTCTGGAACGACACCCAGCCCTACGAAACAACAGCTTTTTCCTCTGTGTGTAAATTAATCTAGTTAAGTGTTGAGTATGAAGAATTAATAGTGTCTAAGTAGCTCAGTGTCAAAAACCTTTAATATTTTTAACAGCCCCTGATACCACATCAGATCCATGAATCATTATTATATGTTCCTGTCACTATTGTGAACGTAAACATAGTAGTATATAATAATAAAGTAATTTAGAATTTAAATATGTTAAGTGACCATTTTTCAAATGACTTCATAACCTGATAAATTTTTTGTTTGCAGAACCAGGCAGAAACACAACGGAATCAGAGAGAAACACAACAGAATCAAGCAGAAACACAACGGAATCAGGGAGAAACACAACGGAATCAGGCAGAAACACAACGGAATCGAGGATAAACACAACTGAATCAGGGAGAAACACAACGGAACCAGGCAGAAACACAACGGAATCAGGGAGAACCACAACAGAATCAGGCAGAAACACAACAGAATCAGGCAGAAACACAACGGAATCAGGCAGAAACACAACAGAATCAGGGAGAAACACAACAGCATCAGGCAGAAACACAACGGAATCAGGCAGAAACACAATGGAATCAGGGAGAAACAACTGAATCAGGCAGAAACACAACTGAATCAAGCAGAAACACAACGGAATCAGGGAGAAACACAACGGAATCAGGCAGAAACACAACGGAATCGAGGATAAACACAACTGAATCAGGGAGAAACACAACGGAACCAGGCAAAAACACAACGGAATCAGGGAGAAACACAATGGAATCAAGCAGAAACACAACTGAATCAGGCAGAAACACAACAGAATCAGGGAGAAACACAACGGAATCAGGCAGAAACACAACAGAATCAGGGAGAAACACAACAGCATCAGGCAGAAACACAACGGAATCAGGGAGAAACACAACGGAATCAGGCAGAAACACAACGGAATCAGGCAGAAACACAATGGAATCAGGGAGAAACACAACGGAATCAGGCAGAAACACAACGGAATCAGGCAGAAACCCAACGGAATCAGGGAGAAACACAATGGAATCAGGGAGAAACACAACGGAATCAGGCAGAAACACAATGGAATCAGGCAGAAACACAACAGAATGGCGACCTGTTCAGGTTGTATCCCTGACTCTCCCGTATGTGTGCTGGGATAGGCTTTAGCAAACCCCAGTGACCCCGAATAAGTGGGTAAGAAAACAAATGAATAATAATAAGAAGAACAATAATAATAATAAGAAGAAGAGTGGCATAGTGGATAGCACGCTCACCTCACAGCACAACAAGAAGGTTCTGGGTTTGATTGAATCAAGCAGAAACACAACGGAATCAGGGAGAAACACAAGGGAATCAGGCAGAAACACAACGGAATCAGGGAGAAACACAAGGGAATCAGAGAGAAACACAACAGAATCAAGCAGAAACACAACGGAATCAGGGAGAAACACAACGGAATCAGGGAGAAACACAACAGATTCGAGCAGAAACACAACGGAATCAGGCAGAAAAACAACGGAATCAGGGAGAAACACAACGGAATCAGGCAGAACACAACAGAATCAGGGAGAAACACAACAGAATCAGGCAGAAACACAATGGAATCAGGCAGAAACACAACGGAATCAGGCAGACACACAACGGAATCAGGTAGAAACACAAGGAATCAGGCAGAAACACAACAGAATTGGGCAGAGACACCACGGAATCAGGCAGAAACACAATGGAATCAGGGAGAAACACAACGGAATCAGGCAGAAACACAACGGAATCAGGGAGAAACACAATGGAATCAGGGAGAAACACAACAGAATCAGGCAGAAACACAATGGAATCAGGCAGAAACACAACAAAATGGCGACCTGTTCAGGTTCTATCCCTGACTCTCCCCTATGTGTGCTGGGATAGGCTTTAGCAAACCCCCGTGACCCCGAATAAGTGGGTAAGAAAACGAATTAATAATAATAATAACTATAATAATAATAAGAAGAGTGGCGTAGTGGATTGCACGCTCACCTCACAGCATAACAAGAAGGTTCTGGGTTTGATTCCCGGGCGGATCTTTCTGTGCAGAGTTTGCATGTTCTTCATGCACTTGCATGGGTTTCCTCTGAGTACTCCGGTTTTCTCCCACAGACCAACAACATGCACATTAGGTTGATTGGTGATTCTAAATTGTCCATAGGAGTGGATGTGTGTGAGAGTGGTGATTTGTCTATGTGCGGCCCTGTGATGGACTGGCGACCTGTCTAGGGTGTACCCCTGCCTCTCAACCCATGTGAGCTGGGACAGACACCAGCAGACCCCTATTTTAAGGAATAAGCAGGTAAAAAGTGAATGAACACAACGGAATCAGGGAGAAACACAACGGAATCAGGCAGAAACACAACGGAATCAGGGAGAAACACAAGGGAATCAGAGAGAAACACAACAGAATCGGGCAGAAACACAACGGAATCAGGGAGAAACACAACGGAATCAGGGAGAAACACAACAGATTCGAGCAGAAACACAACGGAATCAGGCAGAAAAACAACGGAATCAGGGAGAAACACAACGGAATCAGGGAGCAACACAACAGAATCAGGGAGAAACACAACAGAATCAGGCAGAAACACAATAGAATCAGGCAGAAACACAACGGAATCAGGCAGAAACACAACGGAATCAGGTAGAAACACAAGGAGTCAGGCAGAAACACAACAGAATTGGGCAGAAACACAACGGAATCAGGGAGAAACACAATGGAATCAGGGAGAAACACAACAGCATCAGGCAGAAACACAACGGAATCAGGCAGAAACACAATGGAATCAGGGAGAAACAACGGAATCAGGCAGAAACACAACTGAATCAGGCAGAAACACAACTAAATCAGGCAGAAACTCAACTGAATCAGGCAGAAACACAACGGAATCAGGGAGAAACACAACGGAATCAGGCAGAAACACAACAGAATCGGGCAGAAACTCAACGGAATCAGGGAGAAACACAATGGAATCAGGGAGAAACACAACAGAATCGGGCAGAAACACAATGGAATCAGGGAGAAACACAATGGAATCAGGGAGAAACACAACGGAATCAGGGAGAAACACAATGGAATCAGGCAGAAACACAACAGAATGGCGACCTGTTCAGGTTGTATCCCTGACTCTCCCGTATGTGTGCTGGGATAGGCTTTAGCAAACCCCAGTGACCCCGAATAAGTGGGTAAGAAAACGAATTAATAATAATAATAACGATAAGAAGAAAAAGAAGAAGAGTGGCGTAGTGGATAGCACGCTCACCTCACAGCATAACAAGAAGGTTCTGGGTGAATGAATGAATGAATGAATGAATGAATGAATGAATGAATAAATGATAAAATCCTAATTTAAACAATTGTTACATTATAGAAAGGAAAGCTGCATGATATAATATTAACCATATAATAGAAGCAAAGAATAATAACACCCCTGGTTAAAGGATAGCAAAGGTTATTAGGGGGAAAAAAATTAATGGTAGTAAGTCAAATGAGTCCACTGTTACTCGAGCACTGAGATAAATGATATGACTCAATGAAAAGTGAGTCTGACCAAACTTTCCCGTGAGGTCATTTTTACTGACACCAACTGAAGACTCCTGATATATAAAGGTAATAAATATTCCTAATCACAGTCAGCTCAGTCAGCTGAATATCCCCACAAGGTCAAATGTGTTACACATCGACACGATACACAAACACACAAATCCACACGGTAGAACCTTGATGACATCATTGTCCTTTCTTCCAGTAAAGGATCTAACCATGCAAAGGGTTCATGACCTGCCAATCTATCAGTAGATTAAGTGGAACAGGCACAGGGAGGAAGATATGATTTATCAAACTGGAATTAATCTTAAACGACAAACAACTACAACAACAGATTCCTGTTTTTGTTGACACACAACCTGTACGATTTCAGAGAAAATAACAACAATCAATTTATTGATCTAGTTACAATTTTAATTAGATATTTAAAATATATAAATATTTCTATTTGTTATCAATCATTCATTCATCTTCTAACCCGCTTATTCCCTAATTCTGGGTCACTGGGATCTGTCAATCCATCACAGGGCCAAACACACACACCTACACACACACACACACACACACACACACACACACACACACACACACACACACACACACACACACACACAC
>JAOTRA010065875.1:0-15048 GCA_026260255.1 Pseudolaguvia tuberculata | reverse complement strand
TGATAAGTTTACTTTAGTTAACATCTGTTTCGTTCCATGTGTAGGATTTAAGTGAGTTAGATGTCAGCGCACATATAGCTGACAATCTGGTGCCCTATTATTGTGTTACACTCCACTACACCAAAATACATTAACTACATAAAGTAATTATAGTGTCACATAACTCATTCATTCATTTATCTTCTTACTCGCTTATTTCCTAATCAGGGGTCACGGGGGTCTGCTGGTGACTATCCCAGCGCACATAGGGCAAGAGGCATGGTTACACCCTGGACGGGTCGCCAGTCCATTGCAGGGCAACACCTAGACAAACAACCACTTATACACACATTCAATCCTATGGAGAATTTAGAAATCACCAATCAACCTAATCTGCATGTTTTTGGACTGTGGGAGAAAACCAGAGTACCCGGAGTAAACCCATGCAAGCGCAGGGAGAACATGCAAACTCTGCACAGAAAGATCCCGGCCCGGGACCTTCTTGTAGTGAGGCGACCACTACACCACCCTGTGTCACAGAATTTAATTTTAATAATGCCTAATGTCTTATTTAAGTCAATACCATGTTCTCTGACCAAACTGCATGACATACAGTTTCTGCTTAATGTCAGAATGTTGTGTTATGTTATGTACATTCCCATGAAATGCTACTTCTGCTGCAATACAAACAGCTAGAACAAAAAAGGACAACACGATCAATAGGTCACTGAAAACAAACCATTAATGGCAACATTAAACTATAACCTGTACAGAGAAGGATGCCGTGAGTCGCCCGGGACACAGAGTGCATGGCTAAAGAGAAAAAAGCTATGTGTTACAGTGACACACTATTATTCACCCAGGTTGTAATATAGCAATCACCACTTTAGTCAGGTAGTTGTTACACACTCAATAAGCCAAAGAAGGACATATGAAGGAAAGATGAAATAAGAGAAATCATCGTTTCCTGGCTGGAGTTTTCCCCCATGACACTACTGCACTAAAGGGTCTAAATCCACAAGCTATCACCTTTAACAATATGCACACTCGGGCACACACACTTTCATCTACGTTCGTATGTGTCCTTTAATCAAAGTGAAGAAAGGAAGGAAAAACACTCACCGTGATATAGTCCTTCCATTAAAGATGAGAAATCAACTGCTTAGAGATCCAGTTCTATATAATGTCCCTCTAATCTGTGCTTCTAGTCAGACACACACCCACACATTCAGAATCCACGTTTCACCCAGCCTTTATATTCCACACACCTTTACGCTGCCAAAACAGCAAAATCCCTCCATGCAGAAAAGCCTCTCGTTTGCAGATGGACACTGAGGGTAATGGAGAGTACGTGTGTTGAGTTTGTGCGGCAAATGAACAACCGGGAAAAGAGGGGAGAAAACTGTAAGGGAGGAGGAAGAGGAGGAGGGAGGGATTAGGAGGCTCGGCTGCCTCATTCAGTAGCAGAAAGGGGGGAGGAGGAAAAAAAAGGAAGGGGAAGAGCAAAAAAAAAAAAAGGGGAGGGAGGAGAATAAATGGAGGGTAGAGGGGGCAAAAGACTCCAGGGAGAGAACCAGAGCATAGCCTGGGGTTAATAAGAGAGAAAGACTACAATAGGAGTGAGGGATTGAAAATGCAAACCCAAAAGATACACAAAATGTGAAAACAATGCTGATTAACGTCAGCTTATTAGGAAAGATGGATGAGAGCGATATTGGCAAAATCCAAAATTAATTCTTCAGGGGTCGCCACAGCAAATCATTTGCCTCCAGCTAGTTTGGTTATTACTTTAGTGGGAGAGAGAACGAGAGAGTGTGCGAGAGAGCTAGAGAGCGCAAGAGAGACCTAGAGTTGGTTTTTAGGTTTGTGCTCAGACATTAGGAGAGATTATCTGTGGCGGTGTCTATGGTAACCATCAGAAACCATCAACATGTTGATGAGCTGTATGCTTTTACCAACCCCCAGCAGAAATACACAGAGACACAACAAAACAACTCCAGACAAATCAAAGCAGATTACAGCAGCCCATATGACAATGCGTCACTACTTTCTCGCTCTCCTCTCTCTTACACACGTGCATGCAGGCGTGCGTACACACACACATACACACCACAACAGCATGTTTTTCATTCATTAAGAGAATGAACGCATGTGTGACATTAAAGCTGTGAACTTTTATGCATGAAATATTGAAATGGCTGTTAATCATTAACAATAGACAACTGAATAGATTCCAAATGGATTAAAACATTAATCACAACATCCTTTAATTTCTATAAAGTAAGAAAACTAGCTGCTATTTTTAAATGTTCATTAAATCTACTTTCATTTTATTTTCTCACCAATTTGTAATAGAAACTAGGAGGCCCTTGTATCTTTGCAAAGTGTATACATTAAGTCACGCTAAATATATCATGATTTTTTACCAAAAAAACCTTTCTTGGTGAGAATTTTACTTATTTATCAAAAACATACCTTCTTTGTTTTTCTTATGGAAATCAGACTGTTGGTGAAAAATTAGAGTGTAAATCCTGTAAAAATTACAGGAAAGTGATGAATAATGAAACCGAGGTCTGCTTGCTGCACTTCATTGAGTTTGCTGGCTACCGTTGAATTGTGGGAAATGTAGTGCTGATGCGGGCAGCAGGCCAGTTTCAATAGTTAAATATCATCCCCGGGATCAGAGATAATTCACTCTTGACTTTGACTTGTGCTTTAAATATACACAGCTTATACGGATTTTTTTCATAATAAACTAGCAATAGTAACGTTTACAAAATATGTAACATTTTACCTATTGAAAGATATTCTTTTAAAATAAACATCAAATGGGCAAAAAGATGTTCATATTTGAATTACACACACCTAAGAAATAAATGTTGTAGTTTATATATAAAAATAATTTAAAGCCACATAATATATACTATAATAATAATCAGCAAGAAAACATAATTTATAAGTGGATTAGAGCACAGTCTATTAAGCATTCTGCTCTGGTTCATCTTACACAGGGCCTTCCCACAATGCCCTGCAGCAAGACAGAAGGGAGGACCGTTGACTCTAAAAAACACATCAAAGCTAAGCAGCAGGAGATGAATGGTCTCCTTGCTGTAAAGTAATGAATGAAATATGGCCCACTACATATTGAATAAAGAGAGATGATTCCAAAATAAATACCATTTCTCACTATGGTTCTCTTTAAAGGACGAGGACACAGGTGTTTTGGGAGCCAGACATTTGGTACAATACAAAGGCATTGTAAAGAGCAGATGTTAGAAGGCAACCAAATATCTCAATCCGGCATTCACAGTCCTTTTTATTTCCTAATAATCCACTGTTCATGATGAACAGAAAGTACTTGCTCTTGTGCCCTAGAACATTTTGGAGCAAACCTTTCATCACAGGTGGCAGTATTTATACATATGCATTTATACATATGTGTAATCCTGATTTAAGGTGTGACGGAATTAGTGAATATGATGCAATCAGAGTAAGCAGGAAGGTGGTACAGTTAAACAATATGAACTCCAGAAACGGTTTTCCACAACACAAGTGCCCTGGTTTTTACCTCACAGAGGCCACTGCTGAGCTTTAATTAAACACAGGCTGCCACAGATGGTTGGCACAGTGCCAAAGAGCCTAAACATCTGCTACTCCTTTGACCTACTCTGGGAGGAAACACGGACAGGCTTAAGGAGGGAATGCCACCTCACACGTGAACACACACACACGTGAACACACACACACGTGAACACACACACACGTGAACACACACACACGTGAACACACACACACGTGAACACACACACACACACACACACACACACACACTTCCAAAAAACGCAAAAACAAAAAGAAAGAAAACACAGGACCAATAACTGTGTTGAGATTTTGCTAAAATGTAGATCATTGAGAAGCAATTTTTGGTATAACTTCATAAAACTTTTAAGACAAAACTGTAAAGTTACAGTATATCCCAAAGAAGTTAATAACATCTACATTGGAAATGAAACACGTGTAACTGTGCTGTTGAAAAAAATAATTTGAAAAAATAATGGCCTGCAATGGACTGGTGAACTGTTCAGGGTATACCCCTGCCTCTCGCCCTATGTGCACTGTGACAGACTACAGAATATAACATGACATCGAATTAGGGAATAAGCGGGTTAGAAGATGAATGAATTATTGATCATGTAATCACACTAACCATAAACACTTGATACATGCATAGCATCATAATCTGATCATAATCACTGGAATCCCAGATCATTTAAACATCTGACAAATATTTCCTTGACAAATAATGAATCTCTTGTTTATTAGAATCACACAATCCCTAAAAACATTCAAATCAGGACAGATTGTTTTAATAACTAAGGGGAAAAGACAAATAGGACAAATATTATTCATTCATTCATCTTCTTACCCGCTTATTCCCGAATTCAGGGTCACGGGCGTCTGCTGGTGAATACCACACATATGGCAAGAGGCTAGGGTACACCCTGGACGGGTCATCAGTCCATCTCAGGGCCACACATAGACAAACAACCATTCACACACACACAGTCACTCCTTCAGACCTAATCTGCATGTTTTTGGACTGTGGGAGCTAACCGGAGTACCCGGAAGAAACATGCATGGCCCGGCCCAGGCATTCGAACCCGGAACATTCTTGTTGTGAGGCAACTGTGCTATCCACTACGCCACCGCGCCGCCCTGCTAACTATTAATTCTATTTAAATATTTATTTGGATAGACATGGTTTCAAAGCTTCTCAACTTTTTCAGACGAATTTACAAGAAAAGTATAAAAATTAAGCCCATATTTATCCCCGATGAGCAATGGTGGAAAGGAAAAACTCCACAAGATTTTAGAAGAATCCTTGAGAGAAATCAGACTTATAGGGGAACCATCTTCATCTGTCTGACATCTAAAACCGATTTCAAAGCTTTGGAAAAGAAACATTCCTTGCACTTCATTCTTATAACTAACTACACACATTTACTGCAGTTGGAACACAAAGCTAAACATGTAATACTGTGATAAAGACCAGATCATCATCAGGACACTGGTAAACATTTGAACTGTGATTATAGGAAGCACTGCAGCGCTTGGCTGAGGTGTTGACATGTACACTCACAGCACCCACTAGTGGCTACTTCAGTCACAATTTAGCATTCTACAAATCTGTCTTTCTGCGGCCTCAACCTTGCCTGTCACATGGCAAAAAGCAGTGAAACCAAACAGCTCATGGGGGAGGTTGTCGGACATAGAGACAGTGGGAAGAATGAGTAGAGTTCTATTGAAAGCTTAAGGAATTCTCTAGCTTTAACTACAAGTTAATGACTTAAACAGGCTTCATGATCTTCTGTAGAAATTGTGTGCTATATGATACGTTACACCAAGACACACAAAGAGAACAGTTCAAAATGTAAAAATTAAAGTAAACCTTAACATTTAAAAAGCTGGTCTCTTAAGCACTGAGTTTTATTATTTATTCCAATTCTAGAGAGGTGTAATAATTAATTAATGTTAATTGATAACCCAATTGAGTGGCCCGGTGGCATAGTGGCTAACACGGTTGACTTCAACAAGAAGGTCAAGAATGTTTCTGTGCGGAGTTTGCATGTGAGCCAGAGCTCACGTGGGTTTCCTCCGGGTATTACGGTGTCCTCCCACAGTCCAAAAACATGTACATTAGGTTGATAGGTGAGTCCAAGTTGCCCATAGGAGTGTGTGTGTGTATGACCCTGAATTTGTGAATAAGCAGGATAGTAGATGAATGAATTAATGATAACCAGAGTACTGTATCTACTCATAATGCTCGAATCACACAACTGTCCTCATAAATCCCTCATTGTTTTCCTGGATTGTTCAGCTCTGCTTTTACTGGTAAATGTAGGGTTGTGACGTTGTTTTCTCAAGTTTTACTAGATACAGTAAATCTTCTAAGATACTGAAGAGAAGATTCTAAAATTAGATGATTTATTCAAACCGTTGTGAAAATTCTCTGCAGGACAAAACCTCAAAACACTGGACTGTATAGGAAATGTCTATGCTAAGGGAGGCCAGAAAAGATTTAGCATGACACCTTGAAGTGCGAGATTAAGAAAAGAAACATTAAATCCTTGTACTTGTTTATTCCAGCTGCAGAATATTAACAAATATTAGTTCTCGGCCGATATGCTGATCAAGGGGGTAATATCTCAATGGTTCAGGTGGCTGACGACCCTTCCAGGGTGTACCCCCTGCCTTTCGCTCTTTGTGTGCTGGGATAGGCGCAGCAAACACCCGTGACCCCGAATTCGGGTATAAGCGGGTTAGAAGATGACGGAATGAATGAATGGTTCAGATGGTTGTCTGCAAACTCCCTACAGCATCAATCTGCCACAGCTGGGCCCTGGAGCAAGGCGCTTCACAGAGCTTGATTTTAGAAATGAGATCGATTTAAAAATCTCTAGATAAGGACATCTGCTGAAATGTCAGAAATGTAATAAATGATATAACACAATCACATAACATAGCATCACAATAAATGATGCTAAAGAGATAAAAACAAGGATAAAAGCATTTGTTCAACTAATATTAATTCATTCACCAGTTACAAAATCAGAACGTTATTGAAATATTTCAACATGCATTTGACAGACAGAGAGGGAATAACCATTTGAATTTGCAGACTGGAGGAGTTAACAGTTTTTTCAGAGTTCCAGCAGTGATGCTGGGAATTGAATTAAAGATCTTCCAATTAGCAGGCCAACACCTTAACCACTAGACTACCACTTGCCCTCATTAGAATGTATGGCGGCATTCCTGCACAAAAATACATGCAAAAATGATACATGAAGCTTGCGCACAAGTGGTCACTATAGACACATTCACAGTAACAGTTGTTTTGGCTGCTGAGACGGGTGTTAATGCCAGGGGCAAACACTGTGTCAGGCCGCTTTACTGCTCCAGGGTTACAGGGTTTTCACCCACTCTCCCAAAACATTTCATAACTTCCAGTGTGTAATCACATTTAGTCCACCCAATAAACTTTAAGTATGAATAAATAAGATAGAATAATTAATAAATAAACTGCAGTCTGGATCACTACAGCTCAGTATCATGTGTTAAATGAGGTAGATGAATCAATAAAATGTTCCCAAACCTGTGCACAGGGTGACAGTAAAAAAGGTGGCGCTGTTTACCAAACTGAATTGTTTCTAGGTGCAGTAATGCGGGCGAGAGATCAGGTCATTGACAACACTTCCAGTGTTTCTAAGCACAGAATGAGAGACACACGTGTCATCCTGCACAACAAGTAAGTTACACACCAAGAATCTCCACTCTCACTCTCTCCTTCTCGCTGCATTCTGGCAAACGCTAACAATGTCTCCAATAACAGCTTTCATTCTTTCAGTACTCCTCTCTTTCTCCATGACTCATTGTAAAGTAATTACATGCTCCAGGCAGGGCTGAGTCACATGCTCTAGTCTGTAGCGTGTTTGGAAATGTGGTGATGCTAATGTGTCAGGGGGAAAAGAAGGTGAATAAACGTGACCCGGAGACCAAGGAGGTGATTTAGTCTGTACTAATCACTAATGTTTTAAAAGTAAATGACGCAGACGCTTCACCATCACAAACATACTGTCTTCCATATTCTCCTTTTACAGTTTCTGTTAAGGGCTGATGCCCTTTCCAGAGAAACATGCATTTTATTTTTTTATTCCAACTAAGCAGTTGATAAAAGGTTTAGCAGCCCTCAGAATTGAACCCATGATCTTACGAACACTTTCCTAAAAGTAAATACTGACAGCAATATCTGTAAAATGACCACCACACAAAGAGGCAGGGGTACACGCTGGACATTTTGCCAGTCCAACGCAGGGCACATAGACGAACAACCACTCACACAAACACGCATTTACTCCTATGGGCAGTTTAGAATCACCAATCAAGTTTTTGGACTGCAGGAGATAACTGGACTACCCAGAGGAAACTCACAAAGAGCGTGGAGAACATGCAAGCTTCACACAAAAAAATTTAAGACACAGGACTCGAACCCCGGGACCTTCTTGTTGTGAGGCGACCGTACTAACCACTATACCACGGCACCGCTTATAGCTGCAACAGAGCAGCTCAAATATAAAAAGGTAATCAGGCAATCATTTCAAATCATAAGAACCCATGAGAAATTCAAGTTAAATTGTCGGTTTTGGATAATGATAAGCCATAATCTGCAGCAGAAAGGCTGGTTAGAGATGATACAATGCTGCAAAATAAGTACTAGGCAGGAGCCAAAGAAATGGACTCGGACTAATGAGAATCACAAGTTGTAGACCAACACGCTGACGCAAAGCATTGTCTCTAAAGTCACAAAGTCAGCAGTCTGCGCAGTCACTCCATTCATCAGGAGTGAAAGCTGTGCCATAATGCAATGATGGAATCTCTCCAGGTCTTTCTCCTACTCATCCATCTCACTCTTTTTCACCTCCAGACCATGACCTTTTAAAAGGTTGAAAGGTGGATGGGGAGGGTCCTACTTGCATTGGCAAGTATGGTGTAGTGCGAAATAGTGCAAAGTAGTGCCTGTGTGTGTCATTTCAAAACCTCTGTCCAAGCCAACCAATGGAGAAGTGGAATGAAAAACAATGAGGTAATTTCCTCCTATTGTGTGAAAGGCTCTTGAGTTGCAATAGCATTGAAAAGCATGTGCTAGCTTTGTTGATCACTACATTTGCAAAATAATCAATTAAATCTTTGCATAGCTGACCCTGAAAAAACCCCAAAAAGTCCTTTTAAAACTGTAAAACTAGGGTTGTGACAGTAAGGAAATTTCTCTATGTATCAACAGAAACCAAAAAAGCAACACAACATATTATTTCTACTAAAACTCTCTAATTCCAAGCTTCACTGTATTAGTTGCTCGATCAAATTCCATTTTACATGCTACTACATTTCTTTGTGTTAAAATGGGATCCATATTTCACATATTCATAACTCGCAAAGAGAAAAGATGAAAGGAGGATCCATGCAATCAGGATGTGTCACTGATGGAACAGTGGCTGCTGGATAAATGTGGCTGCTGGTTGTGTCCTCACAGACGCCTGCTCAGCTTTTACTACAACAAACTGTCAGAAGGCCAGCTCTGGACAGAACAGTTACAGAATACAGTCACCTGTTCTTCAAGCATAGAGTGCCAAGAGTGCTTCTTATTGTCATTACATATACAGTATATAATATATTATATAATATAATATATTATATAATATAATACAATATATTTTACAAGATCTACTGCCATTTTCTCCCCATTTTTACTACTACTTGGGTTTTTAGATTCGATTGATGTTTATATGTATTTACTGTAAGGTTTTGGGTACCACATGTCTGTAACTGAATGTTGAAATAAGTACAATAAAATAAATAAAAACAGAGCATAAAGTCAGCAGACTAATCGTGGTGGTGTGAGTAACCCACGTCAAATGCAGGTGCAAGAGTTCATTCCCACAGGAGCAGAAAGGAACAGAAGCCATTGTGTCCACTCCTGCGCAGTTATGCTTCCCTAACTTTTCCCACCGTTTCTTACAAACAATTAGAAAACAAGAACCACACCCAAGTGCTGAAGTGGAATAACAACCAGCAGGGTTGAAATTAGGCCTAATTTTTAGTGCAGGACTTTCAGATGCATTGGTTTTATCTGAAATAATGACAGGCAACACAAACAATTGTTTACAAGATTCAAAATCGCTTAGCTAAATGCACAAGGAAAAAACTAAGAACAAACAAAAGATATAATACAAACAATACAAAAGACAGGAGAGACAAGCAGCTGACAGATGCATAAATATGGGTGGACCGGTAACCCACAATGGGGATACAGATGGGATAAATTTATGATGGCTGAGGCAGCTAAACTTAAAATAGAAAAACACACATCAAATTTTAACAAAAAATCACCATGACAGATTTGAGAACATGACCAAATGGGCCCCCAAAAAGTGACATATCCAGGCGGATTGATGTTCCACTGCAATTATGTGTCCAAAACACTATAGGGAATTTTACAATTAGGATAGTAAAATGAAAAAAACATTCGTTAGTGAGCAATAATCCCAGGTGTCAGTTGGGGCAGTCAGTTTTTGGGGTTCGGTAAAACATGTCCGTAGTGATCTATGGTATTCGCAGCACGTTCCTGCATTTGATTGTGTTGTGAGGATTGGCAAGACAAACTGGTGGCGATGTTTTCTTTGTTTGTTGGTGTATAGCTGAGCAGGCAAACACACAAACGGACAAACATGTGGTCAGACAGGTAAATAAACCAACATACTGGTCACTTAAATTAATATTAGGTATTTTTAGCATTATCACTATTAGTAATTTTCTAAACCAATTTGTTGATAAAATTGAAAACAGTTTTTTGGCTCGGATGAGCCTCAATCTGTCCTGATTGTGTCTTTGGTGGAAAGTTTCCAGCTTACTGGGAAGAATGCTGAGCAGCTCTGCTTCCTGCACCACAATCTGCTTTAATAATTATCTTTAAAAAAAAGTTAATAAAAAAAATCATAAAAATCACACATTCAACTTGGCGGGGTTTTAAACTGGATGCTTCCTAACAAAACCCTTCCATTTATCCAGGCCTGGGACCGGCATTGAGGATGCACTGGCTTGTGCAGCCCTAAAAGCTAGGTTTTTATGGGCAATTTAGACTCACCAATCTGCCTAACATACATGTTTTTGAACAGTGGGAGGAAACCGGAGTACCCGGAGGCAACCCACGCAAGCGCAGGTACAACATAAGTATAATAAAATAATAATAACAATAATGATGTTGGGTGCTCTCTGAGCTATTATTCTCATTAATATTAATCTTTAAAAGTTTACAGAATATAGTATGTAAAGAAACCTTTTGTTTGAGCCATGTTATTCTTAATTTTGACATTCATTTTTACACCAGATAAATATATCAAATGAAATTATTATCATAGACACTGAAAAACATGTATTCTGCAGACCCAACACAAACATTCATTTGTTTTTCTTATCTATGAGCTATGCTGTATTTTGTGGTGATATTTTTTCTTTTTTTTATGTTAAATGCAAACCTTATAGCCATTTTAATGTATATTTTTTTAATTTAAAAGTAGCTAATGTAAGTATTGGCCAGGGACAAGCAAAAAAGGTTTGTTCATGAGCAGCAATGAAGCGGATGATCATCTTCACTGACTGCGAGGTTACAGATTTAAACAGTGCAGCTGATGAATAATAAAGAGTAGACATGCAGAACAATGCATCTCTATACTAAATTCACAACCTTTTTGAAAAACTTTTACAGAGCGGTTTTAACTGCAGCTTGGAGTGTTAGACTAGTGGTGAATGGAGCATTCATCAGCAAGATCGGCCAGCGGGAGGCATTTCCATCACACCACAGCTCAACATACTCACTGTTCTGGCTGGAACACACAGGAATACTTTAGTACAGTTAAAACAGTGTTTCAGCGATGTACAGTGTTCTTGCAATGTAACCAACCAGCTAATACCACATGGATTATATACAAGCCATACAAGCATTCTAGTACAACTTCAATATTAACAGAGAAACTAAAGTAAAGAGTAGGTAAGTATTTTAGTATGTATAGTTTTCTTTGTTGATAAGATACGCTTTAGGGGCAGTAATGGCTCAAATGATTAAGGTGGTGAGTTGTTGATTGGGAGACCCGGGTTCAAGCCCAACCACCGCCAAGGAAGACTCAAATCCGCCACTGTTGCGTCCGTGAGCAAACCTTTCTCGCTCCAAGGGTGCTGCATAATAGCTGAAGCCCAATGTACTAAGATTATGTGAAGAAAAACATTTCACTATATGTTGTAATGTGTATAATCCTGTATGTGACAAAATAAAAATAAAAAAATGTGAATTTTTTCAAATGTAATCATTAAACCCTTTTATGTCTTTAGGCCTTGTTGGAAAGCTTTTTTAGACACACAATTGCATCATCAACTTTAACACTTATTGGTTTCGTAGTCTTGAACATAATCTGATTTGAGGAGATGATTTTATCGACAGACTGTGTGTGTGTTGTGTGTGTATATGTGTGGCAGTCTTCAATGATTCATACTCATATATATTACAATAACATTAACAAATTTCCAGGCAATAGATTGACCATAAAACGTCACTATAAATAGAAAACACACACAGACACACATGGCTGCTGGAAGGAAAAGGCGTCTTTCTGAAGTATCCTGAGGGACTCTAAGAAATCTGAAGAATTTAAAGTAAAGTGCATCTCTGCACTACTACACAGCACTTATTTTGACTTCCTGTTGTAAACACAAGTTTCCTCCTGTCCAATTATAGAATCAGTGCACTTGAAAAGATTAAACATTAAATAAACTTACGGTGGCGTAGTGGTAAGCACGGTTGCCTCACAACCCCCAAGAAAATCCCCGATCTTTCTGTGTGGAATTTGCATGGGTACTCCGGTTTCCTCCCACAGTCCCTGGTGATTCTAAATTGCCCATAGGAGTGAATGTGTGAGTGAGTGGTGTGGCTCAGTAATGGATTAGCAAACTATCCAGGTTGTACCCCTCCCTCCCGTTCTATGTACGTTAGGATAGGCTCCAGCAAACCCCAGTGACCCTGAATTAAGGAATAAGCGGGTGAGAAGAAACAAATATTATGGAGATATACACTGCATACGCTGCACATTACATAGTGAGTTTTTTTTTCTTTTTCGCATATGCCAGGTTTGGGAGCTGGTGTCAGAGCAGTATCAGAAATTAAACCATGTCCATGAAAGGGGTCCTAAAGTGTTGGAAGCTCCTGATCTTAGAATAAGACTTAGATTAAAACCTAGACTCCTGATTAAAGCCTAGACTCCATGTGTTTATTTATTGCTAGGATGGAGAGGCATGTAGAGGGACGTGGCTCAGTGACGAAGGTATCGACTGGAAAAGCATTGGTTCAGTTTCCAGCACCACCAAGCTGCCACTGTTGGAGCCCTAAACCTTTAACTGCACAACTGAATTTAAAAAAGGAAAGAAATCACGGTCGCTGTAGATAAGCGCATCTGTCTAATACTGCCAATTATTATAAGTATTTGCGCTAGGAAAAACTAATGGAGCGCGCATGCGCAGAACCTAGACCGCTTAAAAATTATGCGACCGGTTGTAAACAGTCTAAAAGTGTAGATTAGAATTTCAGTATAGCAAAATAAACATTTTTTCGTGATTTTGGCTAATGGAGCTGTTAGATAACCACTTTTAGTTATCAAATATTTTCCAGGTATGAAATATTACATTGACTGGGAAAATGGCAGGATTGGACTGAAACCCTGAACACTTAAGGCTAAAAATAAAGCGGGGCCTGAGTACAGAACCGCCCCGGGACACAGGCGGCTTCTCTGGCTTATTCACTTCTTCACTCATTCAGAAAAAATTAAAGAAAAAAAACAGGGAGAAGAAATCTATAACCAACAGCTGAATATTGAGATCATGATAAAAGAGCTTGTCCAACTTTTACCCCGCGACCATTTTGACCTGAAGGGACAGGATTTTGAACTCAATGACGTTGTTCTAAATGACTAAGCACGCGCACGGTTTCATTTCAATCTCCTTCAGAGTAACAGTTAAATAACGAATATTTAAAATGTAGCATTAAAACGCAATAGAACTGTTTGTGTGTATTTTAACTCATGGTGTTACACACGGACAAAACAAAACGCTTATTGTCTCTTTAATCTGCTGCTGTTTACTATTACAACGATTAAAAAACAATAACAGAAATTCCACAACTGAAAATTCACTGAAACACTTTTCGTGATTTTTTTTCTCTCTTAAACGAAATAACCTTCAATTCTTACCCGGCTATTTTCCACGTTAGGTAGTTTTACCAAGCGACCTGTTGTCCTTTCAGATGAATACAACTGGATAAGCGGAAATTAAAATCCAATATTACCGAAAGCGGAAACCTGTGCGCGCCGCTCCAGCATTCTCGACTCGCGCTCCGTCCCTTCACTCCCCCCCTTCCTTCAACACGAATCGAATATTCCAACATGGCGGCTGCATAGCACCCCATCCTCCAGAGTAGCACCCCTCTGAACAGCCCATAGTGGACGAGTCCTACTTCTGATGACCTGTTATTCATTCATTCATCTTTCCCGCTTATTACCTAATTCTGGGTCACGGGGGTCTGCTGGCGCCTATCCCAGCTCACATAGGGCGAGTGACAGGGGTACACCCTGAATGTCTCGCCAGTCCATCACAGGGCCACACATAGACAAACAACCATTTACACACACACACACACACACACACACACACACACACACATTCACTCCTTTGGACAATCGACCTAATCTGCATGTTTTTGGACTGTGGGAAGAAACCGGAGTACCCGGAAGAAACCTACGCAAGCACAGGGAGAACATGGAAACTCAGCACAGAAACACCCCTGAGCCGGGAATCGAACCCTGAACTTATATATATATATATTATATATATAATGACCTGTTATATTCTTAATAAATAAATATTCATTCATTCATCTTACCTGCTTATCCCCTAATTCCGGGTCACGGGTTTGCTGGAGCCTGTCCCAACACACAGTGCAAGAGGCAGGGCTACACCCCGGACAGGTCGGCAGTCTATCGCCGGGCCACACATAGACGAACAACTACTTACACATGGCCAGTTTAGAGTCAGCAATCAACCTAATGTACATGTTTTTGAACTGGAGGAAACTGGAGTACTCTGAGGAAACCCACACAAGCACAGAGAGAACATGCAAACATTGCACAGAAAGATCCTAGGGAATCGTACCCGACACCTTTTAGTTGTGAGGCGACTGTGCCAGCCACCACGCTGCCCTAATAAGCATTATGAAGTATAACCCTAACCCTATATTAAATAATTTATCAATAAACAATTTATATTTATGACAGACGATCAACCACACACACACACACACTCCTATAGGAAATTTAGAATCACCATTCAACCTAATGTACATCTTTTTGGATTGTGAGAGGAAACATGCAGACTTAGAAAAAAAGACCCTTGTTCTGGAATTGAACCCGAGACCAC